>MCJB01000114.1:231668-251080 GCA_002018475.1 Nicotiana obtusifolia
TGTGGTTGCTCAATCAGTGATCTGCCTGCGCAAATCTGCTGTTGCTGCTGTCCGGCATCTGTACACAGTGGAATGTTTTTGTGTGAATACTGCTGTTCTTGCTATCCAGTGATCAATGCACTGCTGGTGTTTGTTTGAAGTTGATGCTGCCCAGTTGATGCTACTGGACTGCTGCGGTGATATTGCCGTTGTTGCTGTTCATCTTCTCTATGCGCTGGACTGCGTCGATTGTTTGTGCTAAAAGTCTGACGTTTCTACCCAGCTGCAGCAGGTGCTGCCACAGTTGAAATGTCATCACTGCTGGTGATAATTTGCTGGTGTTGCTGCCCTGATGGTGCTACTGTAGTAGCTGCCGATTTCCTGGGAATGAATGCTGGTGCATTCAAGTTTAGTTTGCTCTTTTGGTTCGATGCCAGTGAAGGTGAAACAACTGAACGCAAGTCTTCTTCGTCCAGTGCATAGTTGGCCAGATGATCTGCCATTTTGTTGCCTTCTTTGAGTGTGTGTGTTATTGTTATGTTGTAGCTTGCCATCAATTTTTTTATCTCGGAAACTGTTTCATCAATGGACCATGGCACTCTCCATTCTCCCTTTGTGCTTTTCACAAGCATCATTGTATCAGTGTGAAGGTATATGAGAGTGTAGTCATTGTGAAAGCAGAATCTCAGGGCCTCTACCATTGCCTGTGCTTCAGCTTCTGTGTTTGTGCCTTCTTGGATTTCTTTACTACATGCATATATGATATCTCCCTTCTCATCTCTCAATATGAAGCCAATGGAACTTCTTCCTGGATTACCTCTAGAGGCTCCATCTATGTTAACCTTAGTCCACCCTTGACTGGGGAATTCCCAAAGTACCTTTGTGTACTTCAGGGTGGGGGTCTATTGTTCCATCATAGTGATTATGTCTGGCCATTTATGTGAGATGTTGTGCATACCTGGCTTTCTGAATTTGAAGAGTAGTTGAAGAGTAGAATTGATCTGGTATATTACTCTACTGATAGTGACTGCATCTCCATGTTTGTAGCTGTTTCTTCTCTTCCATAGTTCCCATACAATCACTGAAGGTAGGTCCTGCATTATTGGTTTCAGTCGATTGATCACTTCTGCATTCCAGCATTTGGTCACTGCTTGGTGCAGTGTGATTCCTTCTGTGTCAATTCCTGCATAACCAAGGAAATACCTTTACACTTTTTTGGCAGCATATGAAGTGAAGAAGAGATGCTGTCTTGTTTCTTCTTGTGGTTCTGCACAGCAATTGCATTTAGAGGCCATGTGGTAGCCCAGTGTTTTGAAGAAGTCATTAAGTGGTATTCTGTTTCTCCATAATTTCCACATGAAGAAGGCAACCTTGANTATATATATATATATATATTTGTTTAAATAAGGTTTTTATTCATAATAGTAGCAAGCCGTAAAGGAAAAGTACAAGTAAGAGGGGACCAAAGCTCGAGTAGTGTCGCCTATATGCCTTGACTATATAATTACTCATCTGCGCCTCACATTGCCTCTATAGCAGCCTCATGTAGAGGAGTCATGGAGTAGCTACCGGCAATAATGTCTCACGAGGGCATATAATCTAATAGCCGTTCGGGCTAAGCAAACACATACCGAGCTAAACCTTACCTTATAAATCCTATTGAGACAAATAAAAAATCTCTCCTATTAGCACGCATGTAAAAAGAAGGAACTTGCAAGCACCAAATATTCGATGATCATCATAGAGTTTATAATACACTCTATGATGATATTACATATGATTATGCTTATAAATAGATATAGTAGAAAGAAGTACAAATTACATTCTTGCCTCTCCTTTGACAATTTTGTAATATTTTTCATTTGTAATTCTTTATCTGCTTCTTCTGCCCTTTTTAGTAAGTATTCAAAATTCATGTCTTCTTTTTTGATCTCCCGGACTTTGTTGACGTTGTTGCGACAACTTGTTTTTGTCTCGCAGCTCTCATTGGAAGTTTCCTAATGGTTCCCTCCTCGCTGACCTTGCCGTCCCAACTTTTTTTCCTTGTATGAGCCTTCTGATTTCTTCCACTGTGCATTGGTGATAAATCACCTCTTGTAGCTGCCTGTATCCGGCACTGATTTACATTTCAGCTTCTTCTCCTTTTTCATAAATTTCTCTTCCGAGATTAGCATGCTGTGTCAAACCATCGTTTGTCACCTTCGTCGCGACTGCCATTTCTGTACGTTGCTCTGTTTCTTGCATAACATTAGCCTCATGTCCAGTAGTGCAAGCTTAAGATGAGTCTAACGAGGTTAAAGGATTAGAAGTTGCTAAAGCATCCAATAGCATTCTATCCTCCAATGCTATATCTGGACTTGCTGGACTAAAGTGTTGTTGTTTCTCTCGTCCAGTACTCGTCGCAATTTGCTGCTGATTTGCAGAAGTTAATGTATCCAGCATTAGTGGTCTGCTTGAACTAACCTGCTGCATCTGTTGGTGCTGCTGTTCCGAATTTAAGAATGGATTGCAGTCTTCCTGCCAAAATTTTGAGAACTTCTGATGTTGTGCACTGGTTGTGTGCTGCTGCTGTAGTTGCTTTTGCTGCTGCTGATGTATATTATTTGGAAGTGGTACTGGACGCTGCTGTTGTTATCCAGATTTTACCGTTAGTGTCGCTGCTGTCGTTATTGCTCTATCTACTGTCACTGCACTGCTGTGGTGAAATGCTACTGTGGTTGCTCAATCAGTGATCTGCCTGCGCAAATCTGCTGTTGCTGCTGTCCGGCATCTGTACACAGTGGAATGTTTTTGTGTGAATACTGCTGTTCTTGCTATCCAGTGATCAATGCACTGCTGGTGTTTGTTTGAAGTTGATGCTGCCCAGTTGATGCTACTGGACTGCTGCGGTGATATTGCCGTTGTTGCTGTTCATCTTCTCTATGCGCTGGACTGCGTCGATTGTTTGTGCTAAAAGTCTGACGTTTCTACCCAGCTGCAGCAGGTGCTGCCACAGTTGAAATGTCATCACTGCTGGTGATAATTTGCTGGTGTTGCTGCCCTGATGGTGCTACTGTAGTAGCTGCCGATTTCCTGGGAATGAATGCTGGTGCATTCAAGTTTAGTTTGCTCTTTTGGTTCGATGCCAGTGAAGGTGAAACAACTGAACGCAAGTCTTCTTCGTCCAGTGCATAGTTGGCCAGATGATCTGCCATTTTGTTGCCTTCTTTGAGTGTGTGTGTTATTGTTATGTTGTAGCTTGCCATCAATTTTTTTATCTCGGAAACTGTTTCATCAATGGACCATGGCACTCTCCATTCTCCCTTTGTGCTTTTCACAAGCATCATTGTATCAGTGTGAAGGTATATGAGAGTGTAGTCATTGTGAAAGCAGAATCTCAGGGCCTCTACCATTGCCTGTGCTTCAGCTTCTGTGTTTGTGCCTTCTTGGATTTCTTTACTACATGCATATATGATATCTCCCTTCTCATCTCTCAATATGAAGCCAATGGAACTTCTTCCTGGATTACCTCTAGAGGCTCCATCTATGTTAACCTTAGTCCACCCTTGACTGGGGAATTCCCAAAGTACCTTTGTGTACTTCAGGGTGGGGGTCTATTGTTCCATCATAGTGATTATGTCTGGCCATTTATGTGAGATGTTGTGCATACCTGGCTTTCTGAATTTGAAGAGTAGAATTGATCTGGTATATTACTCTACTGATAGTGACTGCATCTCCATGTTTGTAGCTGTTTCTTCTCTTCCATAGTTCCCATACAATCACTGAAGGTAGGTCCTGCATTATTGGTTTCAGTCGATTGATCACTTCTGCATTCCAGCATTTGGTCACTGCTTGGTGCAGTGTGATTCCTTCTGTGTCAATTCCTGCATAACCAAGGAAATACCTTTACACTTTTTTGGCAGCATATGAAGTGAAGAAGAGATGCTGTCTTGTTTCTTCTTGTGGTTCTGCACAGCAATTGCATTTAGAGGCCATGTGGTAGCCCAGTGTTTTGAAGAAGTCATTAAGTGGTATTCTGTTTCTCCATAATTTCCACATGAAGAAGGCAACCTTGAATGGCAGTCCTTTCACCCAAATGTTCTTGTGAGCATTATGAGGATGCTGCCTCTTTCTCAAATATTCCCAAGCTAATTTAACAGTGAAGTCTCCACTGGTTTCTAGCATCTATATTGGTTTATCAAGTGCATCAGTGGAGGTTGGAGGTTGAATATTCTCCGGTGTGTGTGCAGCAAGTTAAACTGGCAGTATCTCTTTGATCTTCTCCTCATCCTAGTGACCTTCACACACCACATTCTGAATATTTTGTATGGTCTCATCACATATAAAATCAGGTGGAGTGACAAAGTATAAGGCTCCTAATCCAGTCCAGTTTTAAAACCAGAATAGAGAAGATCCCATCTTAGGTTGCCAACAAATTTGGTGTTCTATGATGTTTCTGTATGTGAGAACCACCTCTCCATAGTACTATTATAGGATTGAGCTTTTTGCAATACTTTTGGCTCATAAATGCACTCCACAGAGTTGGTTTTATTTTGAAGTTCCACCATAACTTACAAAACAATGCTGTGGACATATCATGTAAGGATTTGAAACCTGCACCACCTTCCTCATATGGTAGGCATAGAGTACTCCATGATGCCCAGTGCCTGCTTGGGTTTCCCACAGAGTTACACCAAAAAAATTGTGCAATTCTCTTGTGTAGTTTATTGATCACACAGGCTGGGGGGTTTACTGTAGAAAGGAGGTGTATGGGCATGTTTGTAACACATGTGTGATAAGCACTGCCCTTCCACCTATGGAGGGTAGTTTCCCTTTCCAATTTTGCAATTTATCCATCACCTTTTGTATGAGACCTTGATAGTAATCCATCTTCCTCCTCTTGTAGAAGACTGGTCATCCCAGGTAAGTAAAAGGGAAATCTTGCCTCAGTATTCCTATGATTCTTTGCACTCTGTCAGTTACTTGTGTTGAGGTGGAGTGATGCATATAGACAGCAGACTAGTTCTTGTTGATCAGTTGGCCTGAAGCTTTTTCATAGTCAGTCAGCACCTCCATTATCAGCTGAAGTGAAGTGGCATCTCATGAGGAAAAGATGATGGTGTCATCAGCATATGCTAACTGGTTTATTCTGGGACTCCATTTAAGCAGTCCAAAACCATAGAAATACATATTGGAATGTAAAGCATTGAGTCCTCTAGACATAGCCTCTGCTGCCAGTATAAAGAGGGCAGGTGACAAAGGGTCACCTTGTTTAACTCCCCTTGTGGATTTAAATAATCCATGTGGTTCTCCATTGATCAGAACAGAGTACTAGTTGTTTGCCACAATCCCATGTATCATGCCAATGAATTTCTCCTCAAATCCCATCTTCCTCAGAACCTTTGTCAAGAAGAGCCATGACAGTCTGTCATATGCTTTTGTCGTGTCCAGTTTGAGTTCCACATTTGGGTCTACTTTAGTTCTCAAACGAATGTCTGTTATAATTTCTTGAGTTAACAAGACATTTTCCACTATGCTTCTGCCTTTTACAAAACTAGCTTGTTCTTCAGAGATTAACTTTGGTAAAATGCTTACCATTCTGTCATGAATCACTCTGGAGAAAATTTTATTGCTGAAGTTGCTGAGACTGATTGGTCTCATATCTGAGAAAGTCAGTACCTCCTTCTTTTTTGGTAGTAGCACCAGGTTTGTGTGTGTTATACTCTTGGGAAGAGTATGACCATTAAAGACTGCTTTCACCATATCCATTATGTTATTCTCGATTATATCCCATCATGATTGGTAGAAGCTACCATTGAAACCATCAGGTCCACCAGCACTTTCTGCATTAAGTCCAAACACTGCTTGTTTGATTTCTTCCTTTGTTGGTCGCTGCATTATTATATCATTATCTGTACTTTCCATCAATGTAGGAACATGATCCAGGATTCTGAATGTTGTACGGATGTTTGCCTCATGGAACTGAGCTTTGAAACAGTTAACTGCTTCCTCTGCTATTTCTTCATTCTCTTCTAGCTATATACCCTGACTGTCCTGTATTCTCTTCAGTTGTAATCTCTTCCTTCTGCCATTCACTTATGCATGAAAGAACTTTGTGTTTCTGTCTCCATCTGTGAACCATGTCATAACAGATTTTTGCTTCCAGAATTCCTCCTCTAAGGTCAAATATCTGATCAAGTCAGCCTGTACCTTTTGCAGCCTTGTTCTGTTCTGTGCAGTAGGTTGTAGTTCAAATTGTGCCTCATGTACTTTGACCACTTCCTCCAGGCTTGCTATTTTTTGAAAGATGTCTCCATATGTTGCTTTACTCCATGTTGATAGAGCTCTTTTCACCTTCTTCAATTTGTGGTTAAATACCAGGAAAGGATCCCCTACAAAGTCTGCTTTCCAATGTTCCTTTACCACATCTTTGAAAGATTGATGTTTTATCCAGAAATTGAGGAATCTGAAAGCTTTCTTTGTAGGAGTGGTATTTTGGTTGCAGGCCAGTAGCATAAGACAGTGGTTTGACCCTATCTTTGGCAGGTGGGTGACTTCCAAATGTGGCTGCTATTGTTGGAGTGCCAATTAGCTAGGCATCTGTCCAGCCTTTTGAACATACAATCTTCCTCTGCTCTCCCATTCCACCATGTGTAAATGCTGCCCTTAAAGCTGAGTTCAAAGAGATTGCAGGTGTTGATGCAATGTCTAAAGTCTTCAACTTCATTTAGAGATACTGGGAGTCCTCCAAACTTCTCTTCTTCATCCCATATCACGTTGAAATCACCTCCTACAATCCACGACATTGATATATCTCTGGCAAGATTGTACATACTATCCCACAGCTCAATTCTTTCAGTAACATCACATTTTGCATATACAAAGGTGATAATGAATGACAAATGTGACTCCATGTTTGTCAGTTGCATTGTTAATTGTTGTTCCATGTCATTTATTACCTCTAGTTCATGATTATCATCCACAAATACCCATATCTTGTTTGAAACATTGGTGTAGCACTTAGGCATTCCAATCTTCCTTCTGTACCTCTCCAATTTTTTAAATTTCTGCTTAGGTTCCATGAGCCCAATGAATTGAAAATGGTGCTGTCTGTGCATATTGATCTGTCTCTCAAAAGCTTGATGAGTGTTGACTGATCTTATATTCCACATGATACCATTCACGATTGAGTATGGGATTTAGATAGGATCCTCCTGGTTTGGACCCCTGACATTGCACTTTGATTGTCCTTGACCTGCTTTTTCTTGCCCCTTTTGGCTGATTTCCCTGCATCCATAAACTTTGGTGATATATCTGTTTGTCTTGCTATATTGATGAGGTTTTGAGTGGTAGATTCCTCATCAAGGTCCCTTCCTGTTTCTGTTGTATGCTCTCCTTTTTCAGTAGCTCCTCTGTGGCGACTGGGCCGCTCCTGCGGTATGAGCCGCTTCTGCATCCTCTCCAACCGCACCACCGCGTTCGCAGGTACGCACAAAAACCCGCATCTGCGGTCCAAGGCCAATGTTCACAAAGCCGCTTCTATGACCCAACCCATGCACCTGCGGCCCAAAGCTCGCAGGTGCGGGCACATCAGAGCTGGTGCACCAGCAGCCTTCTTGAGTTTAAATTCAAGCATCGCCCAAATGGCCTCCGGAGCCCCCCAAGCCCCGTCCGAACGTGCCAACAAATTTGGAATCATAAAATAGACCAGATCGCACCCTCGGAACGCATAGAACAACAACTAAAATAAGAATCATATCCCAAACTAAATTGAATCAACTTATGAACTTCAAGTTCTTCCAACTTACTTCGAACGCGCCGAAACATACTTAGACTACTCGGAATGACACCAAATTTTGCATGCACGTCTTAAATCATCATACAGAACTATTCTCGATCTCGGCATTCCAATTGGACCTCGATAACATCAAAACCTACTCCAAACTAAATTTAAAGAACTTTAAAACTTTCAAAGAGCCAACTTTCACTATTAGGCGACGAAATGCTCCCGGGTCATCCAAAACCCGATGTAAACATACACCCAAGTCCGAAATCATCATATAAACCTATTGGAATCGTTAAATCCCGATTTCGAGGTCGTTTACTCAAAACTTTGACCGAGGTCAAGCTTAGCCTTTAAAAGCGAAACCAAGGAACCAAGTGTTCCGATTTCAACCGAACCCTTCCAAATCCCGAACTAACCATCCTCGCAAGTCATAAACAATAAAATCACATACGGGGAGTCTTATTTAGGGGACTAAAAAGCACAACGACCGATCGGGTTGTTACAATCTCCACCTCTTAAACAAACGTTCATCCTCGAATGGGTGTTGAATCATACCTGGAGTGCTAAATAAGTGTGGATATCTGCTTCGCATGTCTTCCTCAGACTCCCAAGTTGCCTCCTCGACTGGTTGGCCCCTCCACTGAACCTTTACTGTGGAAATCCTCTTGGACCTCAACTGGCGAACCTACATATCAACAATGGCAACTGGCTCCTCCTCATAACCTAGGCTCTCATCTAACTGAATCATGTTGAAGTCTAACACATGTGACCTGTCGTCATGATACCTCCGGAGCATAGACACATGGAAAACTGGATGAACTCCCGATAGACTGGGAGGCAAAGAATTAGCAACCTCCCCAACTCGTCTCAACACCTCAAATGGGCCTATAAACCTTGGGCTCAACTTGCCCTTCTTCCCGAACCTCATGATCCCCTTCATCAGCGAGAATTTCAAGAGATCCTTCTAGCCCACCATAAATGATAAATCATGCGCCTTTTGATCCGTGTAACTCTTCTGTCTGGACTGTGATGTGCGAAGTCACTCCTGAATCAACTTTACCTTTTCCAACGCATCCTTCACCAAATCAGTACCATACCTCGTCGAGCTCAAGCCATCCGATGGGAAAACGACATCGCCGACCATATAAAGCCTCAAATGGAGCCATTTCGATGCTGGACTGATAATTGTTGTTGTAAGCAAACTTGACCAAAGGCAAGAATCGATCCCATTAACCTCCAAAGTCAATCATACATGCTCTGAGCATGTCCTCCAAGATCTGAATTGTCCGGTCCGACTACCCGTCAGTCTGTGGATGAAAGGATGTGCTGAGCTCTACAAGGGTCCCCAACTCACTCTGTACTGCTCTCCAAAAAGGCGAAGTGAACTGAAGGCCTCTATCTGATATGATGGAAACAGGCACACCATGTAACCGAACTATCTTCTGAATATAAATCTGGGCCAACCTCTCTGAAATATACGTGGTCGCCATCGGAATAAAGTGTGCTGACTTGATCAACCTGTCGATAATGACCCAAACTACATCAAACTTCCGCAAGGTCCGAGACGATCCTACTACGAAGTCCATAATAATGCACTCCCATTTCCACTCAGGTATAGTCATCTGCTTGAGCAGGCCACCTGACCTTTAGTGCTCATACTTAACCCGCTGCAATTTAGACACATTGCAACATACTCAACTATGTCTTTCTTCATCCGCCGCCACCAATAATCCTGCCTCAGGTCGCGATACATCTTCGTAGCACCTGGATGAATAGAATACCAAAAACTGTGTGCCTCCTCTAGAATTCTCTCCCTCAAGCCATCGACATTAGGAACACATAGGCGACCCTGGAGTCGCAGAACACCATCCACGCTGATAGTAACCTTCTTGGCACCACACTGTAGTACCATCTCTCTGAGAACCAACAAGTGCAGATCACCAAGCTATCGAGCCTTGATCTGCTCCAATAGTGAAGACTGGGCAACGACGCATGCAAGAACTCGGATGGGCTCTGAAATATCCAACCTCACAAGTCTGTTAGCCAAGGACTGAATGTCCAAAGCTAAAGGCATCTCCTCCACTCAAATGAATGCCAAGCTACCCATACTCTCCACCTTTCTGCTCAAGGCATTCGCAACAACATTCGCCTTGCCCGGATGATAAAGAATGGTGATATCATTATCCTTCAGTAACTCAAGCCACCTGCGTTGCCTCAAATTGAGATCCCTCTACTTGAACAAATGCTGCAAGCTACGATGATCGGTGTAAACCTCACAGGACACCCCATAAAGATAATGCCTCTAGATCTTAAGAGCATGAACAATCACGACCAACTCCAAACCACGTACAGGATAATTCTTCTCATGGGGCTTCAGCTAACGTGAAGCATTTGCAATAACTCGCCCCTCCTGCATGAATACACAACCCAAAACAACGCGTGAAGCGTCGCAATACACAGTATACATCCCCGAACCCGAAGGCAACATAAGAATCGATGTCGTAGTCAAAGTTGTGTTGAGCTTTTGAAAGCTCGCCTCACAATCATCGGACCAACAAAATGGAGCACCCTTTTGAGTCAATCTAGTCAAAGGTGTTGCAATAGATAAGAAGCCCTCCACAAACCGGGGATAATAACCTACTAACCCCAAGAAGCTCCTGATCTCAGTCGCCATAGTAGGATCAGGCTAACTCTAAACTACCTCAATCTTCTAAGGATCCACCTTAATACCCTCGCCTGATACATGCCCCAAGAATGCTATAGAATCTAGAAAAAACTCACTTGGAGAACTTAACATATAGCTTCTATTCCCCAAGGTCTGAAGCACCACTCTCAAATGATGCTCGTGCTCCTCTATGCTGCGCGAGTAGATCAAAATGTCATCAATGAAGACAATGATGAACGAATCAATATATGGGCTGAAAACCCTGTTCATCAAGTCCATAAACGCCGATGGGGCGTTAGTCAAATGGAAAGACATCACTAGAAACTCATAATGGCCATATCTAGTCCGGAAAGCAGTCTTCGGAACATCCGAATCCCGAATCTTCAACTGATGGTACCTCGATCTCAAGTCGATCTTAGAGAACACCAAGCACCCTACAACTGGTCAAATAAATCATCAATACGCGGCAACGAGTACTTGTTCTTAATGGTGACTTTGTTCAACTGGTGGTAATCAATGCACATCCGCATATTCCCATCTTTCTTCTTCACAAATAACATTGGTGCACCCCAAGGAGATACAATCGGCCTGACAAACCACTTTGCTAGCAATTCCTCAAGTTGTTCCTTCAACTTCTTCAACTCTTTCGGAGCCATACGGGATTGTGCGATAGATATAGGCTGGGTACCTGGAGCCAAATCAATGCAGAAATTAATATCACGATCTGTTGGAATGCTTGGAAGATCATAAGGAAACACATCGGAGAACTCTTGGACTACGGGTACTAAATCGATCGCCGGAGTCTCCGCGGTAGGGTCCTGAACATAAGCTAGATAAGTCAAATAACCCTTCTCGACCTGTGGCGAGCCTTCATAAATGATCCGACTAGGTGTGTTGACAGACGAACCCTTCCATTCCAATCTAGGAAACTTTGGTATCGCCAAGGTAACAGTCTTAGCATGATATGGAGATAACCAGTCCATGCCCAGGATGACCTCAAAGTCGGTCATATCAAGTAGCAGAAGATTCGCACTAGTCTCATAACCACAAAATGTAACAATGCAGGACCAATAGACCTGATCCATAACAACAGAATCGCCCACCGGAGTGGACATATAAACAGGAGTACCCAAGGACTCATGAGGAACATCCAGGAAATGAGAAAACAGAGATGACACATATGGATAGGTAGACCTTGGATCAAATAATACCCAAGAATCCCTACTGCAAGCACAAGTAATACATGTGATCACGGCATCTGAGGCCATTGCATCTGCTCTAGCTGGGAAAGCATAGAATCTAGCTAGACCACCTGCCTAGCCTCCACCTCTAGGACGGACCCTATCCACCTGCCCTCCGCCTCTGGGCGGCCGGACGACTGGTGCTGCTATTGGTGCTGTAATCATAGGCTGAGAACCCTGCTGCACTGCCTTGCCCCGAAGCCTGGTGCAGAACCTCCGCATGTGGCTGAAATCCTTGCACTTGAAACAACCTCTCTGTATGAAGGACTGCTGATATGAAGTATGACCTTGATGGCCTGAATACCCATTGGAGGAACCCTGAATAGCTGGTGGGCGGTAGGAACTCTATGGCATGGAGCTAAAATAAGGTCAAACTGGAGTACCCCGAGGAGGCGGTGGTGCTGGATATGTGGGCCTGCTAAGCTGACCTCTCCCAAAATGACCCATGCCCCCAGACGGAGCACCATTGAACCCTCCAGAATAACGAAACTACTTATCCCGTGGCGACTGCTCTCGGCTCCGCTGATGATAACCCTAAATCCTCTAAGCTATCTCCGCAACCAGTTGTTAAGAAGTCCCCATCTCAACCTCTTGGGCCATAGTGGCCTGAATACCAGAGTGCAACCCCACAACAAACCTCTGTACTCTCTCCGCCGCAGTAGGAAGTATCATAAGTGCATGGCGAGACAACTCAGAGAATCTTGCCTCATAATCAGTCACTGGCATCTAACCCTGTTGGAGCTGCTCAGACTGAAACCGCAACTCTTCTCTTTGGGACGGTGGAATTTATCTATCCAAAGAAAAGGCGTGTAAACTAATCCCAAGTCAAGGAAGGAGAACCTACTGGTCTGCCAAGAAGATGAGACCGCCACTATCTACGGGCCCTGCCCTCCAGCTAGAAAGTAGTACAATGCACCCCGTGGGTCTCTAATATCCTCATGTTATGCAGTCAGTCCCTGCACCGATCGATGAAGTCCTGGGGATCCTCATGTCGCTCACCTCCGAAGACAAGAGGGTGTAGCCTAGTTCATCTGTCCAATAGCTTCTGCGGCTCGCCGATCGCAGCTGGTTTGGGCTTAGGCGTGACTACTGCCACGGACTAGGCTCTGCCCACGGGTAGTGTGCCTGAGGTCTGATATACAGCAGCTGCATGCCTAGGAGCCTGAGCAGTAGTGGTTTGTGCTCCCCCTCCAGCCTGAGATGTGGCTTGGTCTGCTGGAAATAAACCGGCCTGGATCATAGTATCCATGAACCGTAGCATACTGCCCATGACCTCCTGGAAGCCCGGTGCTGACATAAAATCTACTGGGGCTACTCTGCTGTAGGCACGTCGCCCTGCTCCTCTACCAGATCTGCTGGTGGCATGGCTAGGGAAACTCTGGGATGTCCTTGTCCCCTACCTCGGGCCGGTGCCCTTCCCCGGCCTCTGCCTAGGCCTCTAACAACAGGAAGAGCAGCTTCTCCCGAGTCTGGAACATCCGTAGAGCATGTTTTCACCATTTGTGAGAGAATAAGAGAAAGATACTTAGTATAACATCAACTGCACGATAGGAGATGAAGAAAGAGTAGTTTCCTAACACCCTCCTCTCGAAGATAAGTACGGATGTCTCTGCACCGATCCGCAAGACTCTATTAGGCCTGCTCATAACTTGTGAGACCTACGTGAACCTAGTGCTCTAATACCATGTTGTCACGAACCAGTTTCTCCTTTAGGCTGTGATGACGCCCAACGTTATTGCTAGGTAAGCCAACAATGAACTAACCTTATGATTGTTTCTTTTAACCTTTCAAAAATAGCTGATTTTTAATTAACGCATAAATAGGAAGTAAGAATATAATAAGACAAGAGATAATTAATTTTAAGAGCATATGAGATAAGTAAACATCCAAAAAAAAAAGATCATCATGTGTCTACTAGCATAATTTTCAAGACCTAGTGTCACAAGTGTATGAGCCTAGTAGAATATACAAAAATACTACACTATTGTCTGAAGTGAAATAGACAGAAAGTAAAACCAAAAGGAAGACTTCGGGTGATGCAGAACGGGCTCGGAAGGCAGCTCACCGCTGAGTTTCGAAGAAATCAAGGATGCGCGCCGGACTGATAGCCATATGCACCTACCTTAGATCTTGCATGATTAGTGCAGAAGTGTAGCGTGAGTACATAACAACATGTACCCAGTAAGTATCTAGTCTAACCTTGAAGAAGTAGTGACGAGGGGTTGACTTCGACACTTACTATGGGCTAAAAACAAATACCAAATTTATAATTAAGCATGGATTATAGAAATACAGATGAAAACTCAATAACAAGAATAAATAAATAATTTTTTCACTAATAGTAAATCCCAAATTAATCTCCATCATTTAACAAATTAATCTCTCAAGCCAATAAAATAATATCATTTACAATTGGGCTCCAAGAATTATTAAGCACGAATTATGCTGAGGACATACGGCCTGATCCAACATACAAATATATAAATTCTGTACTGTCGAGGGTCGAAAGTCACGAACCATAAATGCATATATTTCTATTACCGAGGTGTTCGGCCCGCTCCACAAGAAGGAAAATACTTTATAAACAACCGATTCAAAGATTATTAAGAGGCTAATATTCAAAGAAAATACCAATTCTCATTGACGGTCAAGTAACCCGTCCAAAACTCAAGTAAATGAAATTCGGCCTTTTACAACTCCTTTATCAAGTTCCAATATGGTTTAAGCACTTAAATTACAAGTAGGGTGCAAACATCGCAAGTATAACATGATTTGGGTCATAAACTACCGGGAAATAAGCATAATTAGTAGCTACATACGGACTCTCGTCACCCTGTGCGTATGTAGCCCCACAAATAGAAGCACATATTAATTCAATTCACCTATGGGGTTAATTCTCTCTTACAAGGTTAGGAAAGAAACTTACCTCATCTCAAAACTTACTTTCCGATCCACAATTGTGCTTTAAACCCTCAATTCGGAGCCAAATGATTCGAAACTAGTCAAATGTTACATAAAATTGTTAATACATGTTCAAAAGTTCATATCCTAACTATTAAAGTGATTTCCCAACCCTAATTGAAGAATTCCTAAAATTCACCCCCAGGCCCACGTGTCCGGATTCCGGAAATTTTTTGAAGAAAGTTGTTACCCATAACCTCATGAACTCAAATATATAATTTTCACTAAATCCCATAACCATTTTCATGGTTAAATCTCATTTTTATCAAAAATCTATGTTTTCATCTAAACCCATGATTTTTACTAATTTACATATTAAATCTACCCATAATCTATGTATTTAACTCATATGATGTAGAAATTAGTTGCCTCAAGGTGTTAGGTGAAAAACCCTCTCTAAGAGCTCCAAGAATCGCTCAAGCAATAAAATAAATGAGCTCAAAATGCCTAAGTCCAGTATTAAATTGAGGTTCTGCCTTCTGCAATTTTCGCACTTGCGGAGATTTGGCCGCTTCTGCGGCTCTGCATCTGCAGAAGGGCCTCGTAGATGAGGTCCTCCCCTCAGTTGTCTCCCTCGCTTCTGTGACCAGCGGCTTACTTCTACGAGACCGCTTCGGCGGTGCGTGTGCCACACCTGCGTACAGACTCCGCTTCTGTGATCATCTCCTTCGTACCTGCGCCTATGCAAGTACGGTCTGCCTTGTGCTTCTGAGATGCCTGGGCAGCCCATGCTAGGCCAATTCTACGGTCAGGGCCTCGCTTCTACGAGTTCGCATGTGCGACTGGCCAAGCACAGGTGCGATTGCACCAGAATCTAGGAGCTTTAGTTGTTGCTCCAAGTCCCAATTTGGTCCGAGCCTCGTCCGATTAACACCCGGGGCCTCGCCCCAACATGCCAACAAGTTTGAAATCATAAGAAGGACTCGCTCGCACCCTCGGAATACAACCCAAATCAAATTGAATCAACTTAAGAACTTCAAGTTCTTCAAACTTACTCCGAACGCGCCGAAACATAGTTAAGCTACTCGGAACGGCACCAAATTTTTCGTGCAAGTCTTAAATCACCATACGAACCTATTGGAATCGTCAAATCATGATTTCGAGGTCGTTTACTCAAAACGTTGTCCAAAGTCAAACTTAGCCTTTTAAAGCCAAACCATGGAACCAAGTGTTCCGATTTCAACCCGAACCCTTCGGATTTCCGAACTAATCATCTCCACAAGTCATAAAATATTAAAAACACATACGGGGAGTCTTATTTAGGGGAATGGGGTTCTAGAAAGCAAAACGACAGGTCGGGTCATTACAGTTTCTAAATGAATTTGGACAATATAATACGTTTTCAAATTAAATTAGTAATAGGAATTTCTTCAGAAGTATATCCTAAAAGTAACAAGATTACAATGTTGATATCTATCCCCGAAAATAATTATAGTGATAGAATTCCTAAAGATAATCATGCAGGATTCCTAACGTGTAGTACTATGTCCGAAAACTAATAAGATTACAAGGCTAATGTCTAGAATTCCGATTATGTCCTTTTATTGTGAGTTATTATGCTTAATATTAAAAGGTTATTTTTCTAATCCAATATATTATTTATGCTATTTTATATATAATAATAGAACAATTGTCTTATTAAATGCCGAAAAATATTATTACATTAGCATAATACATGAATTTAAGAGAAAAGGATATCATCAAATCTTACACAAATGATTAATTTTGTCATGTTAGCTGGATAATTATGTATTATAGTTTAAAAGTATTTAATGTGATGGTATTTTAATTAACATTTCTATGTGGACAATATATTTGTGTGTACGTTTCCTCCTAACGATTTGGTTGCTCTGCCTTAACAAGAATTCTTGTTGTCGATCTTGATATCTCTCTTAAAAGTGCAACATACAATTGTTCGTGCAAGAAAATATATTGTGGTAAATATAGTCCAATATTTAGGAGTTTATCCCTGTGCTTTATTTATTATATTTGCAAAACATGACATACTAAAAAATAATTTTTACACAAATTTAAAAGGATATTTCTTAGTTTCGGAAGATGAAAGTCAAATTCAGGGATAAGAATATACTTAGAAGCAAATTGACCAATATCAAATTATGACGTTATTGTCAAAACTTCTATATACCATTTGTTTGCTATTACATAAACTATTCAGCGTATCTAAGTTTTTCAGTAGCATGACGGAAATTTTTCTTCAAAATCAACCTATATACAACGGAAGATCATTTTTAACTTAGTTTATTATATAAATTGTGACATTAACATATGTAAGAAATAATAAACTTGACAACAAACATGTATAATAGAAGGTTCTTTGGTATTAAAGTATTCTTCTTGGTAATAATTATTGGTATCATTTTTTACTGAGCTAAAAACAGAGAATATTTTTTTTACTATAAAATTTTGCAATCAACCTTTTATTTAGTTGATCAACCCATTCGTTTCTTCTAGCTAACATATCTATTTAATTCTATCATGCACTTTGCACAAATTACGTTTTAATCTAATGATAGAAATATTTATCTTATTAAATGCACTAATATTACCATTGAGATTGATAACCAAGTGTTCAGGAAGAACCAAATTTCACGACCCAATTTCTCCTATAGGTCGTGATGGCGCCCAACGTTATCGCTCGACAAGCCAACCCTGAACTAACCGTGTGATTGTTTCTTTTAACTGTTTAAAAATAGTTTATTCTTAATTATTGAATAAATAAGATGTGAAAATTTAATAAAATGAGAGATGACCAATTTTAAGAGCAAATGAAATGAAGTAAATAACCAAGAAATCATCAAGTGTCTACTAGCATAATCTCCCAGACGAGGTGTCACAAGTGTATCAAATACTAGTAGAATATACAAAAATACTATACTACTGTCTGAAGTGAAGTAGACGGAAAGTAAAAAGCAAAAGAAAGACTTCGGATGCTGTAGAACGGGCTCGGAAGGCAGCTCACCGCAAAGTCTCGTGGAATCAAGGATGCGCGCCGGGAGATAACCAGATGCACCTGCCTCATATCTTGCACGATCAGTATAGAAGTATAGCGTGAGTACATAAACAACATATACCCAGTAAGTATCCAGTCTAACCTCGAAGAAGTGTAACGAGGGGTCGATTTCGACACTTACTATGGGCTAATAATAAAATACTGAGATTTATAATTAAGCATGGGCTACATAAATGAAGCTGAAAACCCAATAACAAGAAATAGTGGGCAATTCTTTCTCTAATAGTAAATCCTAATTCAATTCATATCCTTTAACAATTCAACCACTCCAGCCAATGAAACAACATCAAATATAATTGGGCTCCAAGTATTATTACGCAAGAATTGTGCTGAGGTCGTACAGCGCGATCCAAAATATAAACACACACACACACACACACACACATATATATATATATAATGCATTGCCGAGGATCGAACGGCACGAACCATAGATGCATCTATTCTACTGCTGAGGCGTACGGCCCGCTCCACAATAAGAGAAATACTTTATAATAACGACCGATTCAAAGATTATTAAGAGGCTAATATTCAAAGAAGCGCAAATTCTTATTAACGGCCAAGTTACCCGTCCAAAACTCAAGTAAATGAAATTTGACCTTTTTCAATTCCTTTATCAAGTTTCAATATGACTTAAGCACTTAAATTAACAAGTATGGTGCAAACATCGCAAGTATTACATGATTTGGGTCCTAAACTACCTGTACATAAGCATGATTAGTAGCTATGCACGGACTCTCGTCACCTCGTACATATGTAGCCCCCCACAAATAGAAGCACATATTAATTCAATTCACCTATAGGGTTAATTCCCTCTTACAAGAATAGAAAAGAGACTTACCTCGTCTCAAAGCTAACTAGAATCTAAAATTCAGCTCTAAAGCCTCACTTCGGTGCCGAACAATCCGAAACTAGTCAAAGGTTATATAAATTTATCAATATATGTCCAAAAGTTCATAATTTAACTCTTTAAGTAATTACCCAACTCAAATTGGAAGATTCTTAAAATTCATCCCCGGGCCCACTTGCCCGGATTTCAAATATTTTCGAGGAAAATCGTTACCCATAACCTTACGAACTCAAATATATAATTTTCACTCAATTCCATAATAAATTTCGTGGTAAAAATCTATTTTTATAAAAACCTAAGTTTTTTCATCTAAACCCTTAATTTTTTACTAATTTACATGTTAAAATCTACCCATAAACTATGTATTTAACTCACACTAGATAGAAATTACTTACCTCAATTAGCTAGTGAAAATCCCTCTCTAACCAACTCCAAAATCGCCCCAAGAAGTGCAAGAAATGAGTCAAAAATGGCCTAAGCCCGTCTTAAAACAACCCCACTGCCCAAAGATCCCCGCACCCCCGGAGCCACTGTCGCACCTGTGGTTCCGCTTCTGCGGAAAATCCTCGCAGTTGCGGTCCTCCCCAGTTGGCCAAACTCCGCAACTGCGGACCCATGGACCGCTTCTGCGTGTCCATTGATGCGACACTTCTTCCGCACCTGCGGCCCGTACCGCTTCTACGGTCACTACCTTCGCACCTACGCGCTCGCAGGTGCGCTAAATTCTCCGTGCTTGCGATTTCTAGGCTGCCCTTGCTGGTCCGCTTCTGCGGCTTGTGGCTCGCTTCTGCGAGCTCGCACCAGCGGCTGGCCAGCGATTGCACTAGAAGCTGGAAGCTTCAGCTGCTATTACAAAATCCAAACTTGGTCCGAGCCTCGTCTGATTAACACCCGAGGCCCTCGGGGATCCTTCCCCCCCC
>MCJB01000114.1:251100-268556 GCA_002018475.1 Nicotiana obtusifolia
CCCCCCCCCCCCCCCTCCCCCGCGAACATACCAACAACTTTGAAATCGTAAAACGGACTCGCTCGCACCCTCGGAACGCATAAAACAACAACAAAACTAAGAATCATATCCCAAACCAAATTGAATCAACTTATGAACTTAACGTTCTTCCAACTTACTCCGAACATGCCGAAATATATTTAGAGTACTCGGAACGACACCAAATTTTGCATGCAAGTGTTAAATCATTATATGGAACTATTCCCAGGCTCGGAATTCCAAATGGACCTCGATTACTCCAAAACCTACTCCAAACCAAATTTGAAGAACTTTAAACTTTCAAATAGCTAACTTTCATTATTAAGCGCCACAACGCTCTCGGGTCGTCCAAAACCGATTCGAATAGACGCCCAAGTCCGAAATAATCATACGAACCTATTAGAACTGTCAAATCTCGGTTCCAAGGTAGTTTACCCAAAACATTGACCTAACTCAAACATAGCCCTTTTGCTAGCCTTAAGGAACCAAGTATTCCGATTTTAATCCGAATCCTTTCAAATCACGAACTAACCATCTCCACAAGTCATAAAACAGTAAAAGCACATAAGGGGAGTCTTATTTAGGGGAACGGGGTTCTAGAAAGCAAATCGATCGATTGGATCGTTATAACCAATATTGCAATTATACTGTTATAATAATATAAATATAAATATAAATATAAATATAAATATAGATATAGATATAGATATTGACGGATAGATATAGATAACCAATTCAGAAGCCACTTTCTTGACAACTCCTACTAATACCCCATGACGCATTTAAGGGGGAGCACGAAAAGGGGGCTGGGGGACGAAAAATAAGAGAGAACGAGAGAAAAAGAAAAAGGAGTTGGGGTCGTCGTCTTCCTCCTCACAAAATCAGCCGCCTAAAACACACCAAAACCACCGAGAAAACGACCTCAAAATCCCAGCACCAAATTTCAGCCTTTCCATTGATTAAACTCATCTAAAGCCCGATTGTTTTTCCCCACAAAAATAAGCTCAACAGTAGCTCCCCAAAACGTCACCTTGTACAGCTGCAAAACCCACCTCCATTAACACCAATCTTCAGCTCCAAAACTGCTGCAAAAAATGTAGCGATTCTCCTCCCCAAACCAGCCATGGAATGCAGCTATAAATCAGCCTTAAACTACTCCTAAACACCTACAAAAACGTAGCAGTTCTCCTCACGAAATAGCTCCATTAACTTCGCTAAAAATCGAGGTTCAGTCAAGTCGAGTCCGCCGACGAGGTTTCCGTTCAGCAGCTTCGTTTTAGTTCGTGAGAGTTTCCTTTTTGTACATTTGAAGCCATGTCGATTTGTTCTTGAGGTTCTCATTCAAAGTAATTAAGGAATCTCTGGCTATATGTCCATTTCTACTTTAGTCCTTACTTCCCTCTGTGCTTTAATTATTCTCTGTTAATTGTTTATTTAGTAATTAGTTGGTCTGTGCCATTCACAATTGGTTTGATGAATACTGATGTTTGAGGTTGTTTGTTCGTCGGGTTCCTATGGTATTGTCAGAGGTGAGTTCATCTACTCACAAGGATGAACTGATAATTAAGCATAGATATAAACTAATAAAGGATAAAGAGTATCAAAAGGCCATTATTTGGTCGTTTTTGTAATTGGAAAAACTTCTTTTATCTTCGCGAGAAGGAGGTGGGACACATGTATTAGTCTATTCATCAATTTAAGTATAATTTTATACCACCTACAAGGTGGAATAACAATAAGTATTGCCTATACCTGGATTAAATTTTCATAAAAACAAAAATAACCCAGATTTAACACATCATGTTACTTTGTACTTTGAACTGGTGCTGGAATCCGTTTTATAATGTAATTAATGCTGGAGTTAGTGTCACGATCCAAGCAGGAGGGCCATGACTGGCACCTGGACCATATTTGTCGAGCACCAACGTACATTTTATCTAACCTTTCTTATTTTCTATAAGGGCCGATGAGATCAGTATAAATGGTAGACATGAATCTTAACAATCAATAATGATAGATAATGCCATGAACATATATATCATGGGTGGACAAGGTTGTCATGAAAGACTATACAACAAAAATTAGTCGACAAGGCAATCCAAACTATACATGAGTCGACACCTGTCTATGAGCCTCTAAAGGAACATAAGTGCTGCAACATTGCCGGAACAGGACCCCGACAATAACCATAACGCCTATAACAAAAATGCATACCAAGACCACGGCAAGTCCGGAGAAGGGATCTCGCCAATAACAACTGAACTGGGATGCCTACTATAATGGTGGAGCTTCGCATACCTGTCTATCAAGACCTGCAGCACGACATGCAGCGTCCACAAATAAAAGGACGTCAGTACGAATAAAGTATCGAGTATGTAAGGCAGGAAAGCATAAGTAAGAACAATAATGTAAAAAGAGATAGAGAATATACATCCTGTAACATCTAGGTACCTCGGAGGGCTACTAATATGGATGCATGATACATACATACATACATACATATATATACATACATACATATATATATATATATATATATATATATATATATATATATATATATAACTATTAAAACATACGCCTCTGTGGGCATTATTATCATCATATCGTATCCGGCCCTAATAGGCTCGGCAAAAACGTACCCGGCCATCATAAGGCTCGGTAGAATCGTACCCGGCCACGTGGAGCTCGATAAAATCCAACTGATCAGTGGTTGCACAATACGTGCCGTACCCGGCCGACTATAGTGCGGCTCGGTAGAGTAAAGTAGATACATATATATGTGTGTGCTGAACTCATTGGAATCATATTTTGAACTTTTTGGAGTGACATAAGGTCGGTATCCTCCATACACGTTATTAGGACTAACCTCATCAAGAATCTTATAAGAATCAGGAAGTACCAACAACATTGATAACATAAGAATAAGAGAAGTAACATCAACATCAATCGTTCCATAAGAAGGGAAACAATGTAAGTAGTACTAGCCTCTAAGAGTGGAGTATCTTTGGAAGCTTGTTCATTACATTATGTACAATCGGAGTCGTGCAAAAGAAGGAAAGGGGTAGCCTCACATACCTTGTATATATTGCCCGACCTCAAGCTAGGAAAATTCCACGACTCCTTAGACTACAATAAGAGAAATGACACTATTGTTACCGTTTAAGCGTCGTAACTATTATGTATCAACCGTAACCTATTTTGTGATTAAAGGGACAACATCTCCCCTATTTATATGACTTCCCACAAGTTAACACAATCACCAAACAGCCCAAACAACATTAATAATAATCATATTGAGCCTCCCAAAATAGTCCACTAACCAGCAACATTACTAGCAAGCCTTTCGACATATATCTCACAAGTTTTAGCTTCAACGACTTAGCCGTAACTTGGATAATCTTAAATACATGTAGGGTAAGAGGTTCCTTACCTTTAACCAGAAAGAACAACTCCAATTTGACTTTAATTGACCACGAAATATCCCTCCAATGCTTCCACAAGAACAAGGAAGCAAAGCTAGCAATCAATTAGGGTTTTTCGGCACTAGAATCACTTTAGTAGACTTAAAATCGCCTAGGGCTGATATTAAAACTTGAGGAAGTATTTTACAGACATAAACAGCTTAAAACAACCTCCCACACGAGCTGGAACAACACAAAAATCAGCAACAAGAAGAAGAACAAGAAACTTACTAGCGCCACGGGATTCCCGATACTTGATTTGTGTTGTTTGCCCTTTGTTTTAGTCTTAGATCATGAGAGAACCTTGAGAGATTGTTCTTAGGGTTCTAAGTTCTGCATATAGTAAAAAATAATAACTTAAAATGGGGTTGAGGCGTGCTATATACATATACAAGTCGTAACCGCCTATGTGGACACCACAGAGAGCTACTTAGTGCAGTCTCGCAAAAACGCGAATATCTCTCACCTCGGAGATCGTATCAACAAACGGTTTAACGCGTTAGAAACTAGACCCATATATATTGAATTTTGTGGGTAGATCACCCCGTAACTCCAAGTAAATTGGGAGAAAATCATAGTGACATTTGACCTAAAGTATAAGTATAATTATGAACGTAAGTTGCGACAACTTTTTTCGACTTTTGTTTCATAACTCGTTTGACTTCAAGACTTATGAAACGGATATTATATGATTCGAATACCCAACATAACCTCTTGGTAATATTAATCACCTCTAGATTTACCCAAAAATACGAGTAACAACATCCTTGATTCGTTTAACTTCTAGTACTTGTTAACCACTCTTATACACCCTTGTATCATTTAAGACCAATAGGACTAAATTCTTATCATCTCAAAGATAATCTCTTTTCGAACCTACGTAGACTAACTTACGGCGTAAGCTAACGTATGCAAATATGGGCTGTAACACCCTCCTCCCTTAGGAACATTCGTCCTCGAATGTAAAGGGTTTACGGGGAGTCTAACTCATCGTGGATTTCTGACGGAAAATTCCGGCTGAGTTTCCTCTATTAAATGGACACTAGCCAAGCCTACAAGCAGTTAAACCCAACCTATGGCCTTAAAAGGCTATACAAAGCATTATAGATATGTAAATTATCTGCATATCACCATTTTGTATTAAGAAAGAGTACTCTCAAGTTATTGCTTACCTCATAGAGACGTTTCTTCTTCTAATGCGTCCTGCGTCCCCCCGGCATCTTCGTTATCTTCATTCTGGAACAGGTAAGGGTATTTAAACTTCATCTCATCTTCTGCTTTCCATGTCATTTCTTTCGTATTATTGTTCCTCAACAATACTTTAACGGAAGCTACATCCTTTATTCTCAGCTTGCGGAATTATCGATCTAATATAGCCACTGGTCTTTCTTCATATGATAGATCCTTTGTAACTTGTACATCTTTGATAGGGACGACCTGAGAAGGATCTCCAATACATTTCCTCAACATAGATACATGGAATACCGGGTGGACAAATTCTAATTCGGGATGGCAATTCTAACTCATAAGCAACCTGTCCAATTCGTCGAAGAATTTTGTACTGCCCGATATATTGTGGATTCAGTTTACCCTTCTTCCCAAAACGCATAACACCCTTCATCGCGAGATCTTCAAGAAAACCCAATCACCAACTTCAAATTCCAGGCCACGACGTCGGACCTCGGAATAAGATTTTTTCCTGTTTTTTGTCGCCTTCAGTCGCTCTTGTATCACTTTCACCTTCTCAATGGCTTGGTGAATCAAATATGGTCCATATAACTCCGTCTCACCGACTTCAAACCATCCAACTGGTGATCTACATCTCCTCCCGTATAGTGCCTCGTATGGGGCCATTTTAATACTGGAATGGTAGCTATTATTGTAGGCGAATTCTATCAGTGCCAGATAATCATCCCAATTCCCCTTGAAATCTAGAACACATGCTCGTAGCATATCTTCAAGTGTCTGAATTGTACGTTCAGCCTGTCCGTCAGTCTGCGGATGGAATGCGGTGCTGAGATTCACTTGTGTGCCTAAGCCCTTCTGAAAAAACCTCCAAAAGTTAGTCGTAAATTGAGCTCCTCGGTCTGATATAATAGACAATAGTACACCATGGAGCCTAACAATCTCCTTGATATACAATTTCGCGTAATCTTCAACTGTGTAAGTTGTCTTAAGTGACAGAAAATGGGCACATTTTGTAAGTCGATCAACTATCACCCAGATAGAGTCAAACTTATGATAAGATCGAGGTAACCCAACAATGAAGTCCATATTAATCACCTCCCATTTCCAGGTCAGAATTTCTATATTCTGAATCAATCCACCAGGTTTCTGATGCTGAATATTTACTTGTTGACAATTAGGGCACTAGGCTACAAATTCTGCAATAGACTTCTTCATGTTATCCCACCAATACTGCTCCTTAATGTCATGATGCATCTTTGTCGAACCGGGATGGATGGAATATCGGGACTGATGAATCTCAGTCATAATTTTCTCTCACAACCCCGCTACATTAGGCACACATAATCGGCCCTAATATCTTAGTGCCCCATCTCCTCCAATCTCTAAAGTCATAATTTTACACTGTTGAACGCTCTCTCTCAATCGTACTAAGGTAGGATCTTCATATTGCCGTGCTTTTACCTCGGTTATCAAAGATGATTCTGACGTATTTTGTATAGTAACACCTCCATCATCAGAGTCTAACAATCTGATTCTCATATTGGTTAGCTGATGAAGCTCTTTAGTCAACCCATGTCTACTTGCCTCAATGTGTACTAGGCTTCCCATTGACTTACGACTGAGAGCGTCTACCACAACATTGGCTTTACCAGAATGGTACAATATCTCCACATCGTAATCTTTCAGTAATTCAAGCCACCTATGCTGCCTCATATTCAACTCCTTCTTGAAGATGTATTGTAAACTTTTGTGATCTGTGTAGATGTCAACATGGACACCGTATAAGTAGTGCCGCCAAATCTTCAAAGCATATATCACTGCAGCCAATTCCAAATCATGAGTCGGGTAATTATTTTCATCCTTCTTCAATTGTTTTGATGCATAAGCAATCACCTTCCCACGTTGCATCAATACGCACCCCAAGCCTATATTTGAGGCATCACAATATACCACATAACCTTCGGTTCCTTCTAGGAGAGGAAGCATTGGTGCGGATGTCAATCGATTCTTTAGCTCCTGAAAACTACGTTCATAAGCGTCAAACCACTGGAACTTGGTAGCTTTCTGTGTTAACTTAGTCAATGGTGCTGACATAAAGGATAACCCTTCTACAAACCGCCTACAATATCCTGCTAGCCCCAGGAAGCTGCGGACTTCTGACAGTGTTGTAGGTCTTGGCCAACTCTTCACTGCATCGATCTTCTGAGTATCGACACTAATACCCTCATCAGATATCACATGGCCAAGGAATGCTACTGAGTTTAGCCAGAATTCACATTTGGAGAGCTTAGCATATAACTTACGATCATGAAGGGTCTGTAATACTATCCGCAAGTGGCCCGTATGTTCCGCCTCCGAACGAGAATACACCAGAATGTCATTAATGAACACGATCACGAACACATCAGGATAGGGCCTGAATACACTATTCATGAGATCCATAAAACCTGCTGGGGCATTTGTTAGCTCGAACGACATCACCAAGAATTCAAAGTGCCCATATCTTGTCCGGAATGCCGTTTTTGGAATATCCTTCTCCTTAACCCTCACCTGATGATACCCTGAACATAGGTCAATCTTGGAAATATACTTGGCATCCTGGAGTTGGTCAAACAGGTCGTTAATCCTTGGAAGTTGATATTTTTTCTTTATAGTAAACTTATTCAACTGTCGATAATCGATACACATCCTTAACGACCCGTCTTTCTTTCGCACGAACAAGACTAGCGCACCCCAAGGTGAAGTGCTAGGCCTACTGAAGCCCTTATCCAACAAGTCCTTCAACTGCACCTTCAACTCTAGCAACTCTGCCGGGGCCATCCTGTATGGAGGGATAGAGATCGGTTGAGTGTCAGGAAACACATCAATACTAAACTCAAACTCCCTTTCAGGAGGAAGACCTGGGAGTTCATCTGGGAAAACATCTGGAAATTCATTGACCACGGGGATTGATTGTAGAGTAGGTGGCTTCGCCTCCGCATCCCTAAAGAGAATGAGATGATAAATGTAACCCTTTGAGATCATCTTCCTTGCCTTAAGATAGGAATAAACATACCTTTTGGCATAGCAATGTTCCCCTTCCATTCGGTGACAGGTTCACCAGGAAACTGAAACCTAACCATCTTCGTACGACAATCAACATTTGCATAGCATGAGGCCAACCCGTCCATTCCCATTATCACATCGAAATCAACCATTTCTTACTCAAATAAATTCGCCGACCACAAATCATCACTGTACAACCTCTATATACCCTTCTAGCAATCACTGATTCTCCTATCGGAGTAGATACCGCAAGTGGCTTACTTATTAATTCAAGTTTGACACCAAACTTATTAGCCAAATAGGGTGTAATATATGATAATGTAGATCCCGAATCAATCAACGCATATGCATCATAAGAAAAGATAGACAATATACCTGTAACAACATCCGGAGATGACTCGAGATCCTGTCGAACTACTAGAGCATATGTTCTATTTTGGGTACCACTCGAACTCAGCACTGCACCTCTACCTCTACCACGAACTTTCGACTGCTGAAAACCCCGTGCTGGAGGTCGAACTGATGAGGAAGAACCAGCCACAGATAGAGTCGGCTGATCCATACCACCACCTCCTCTGTTAGGACAATCCCGCATCATATGGCCAGGCTGCCGTAAGAATAGCATGCATCGGAACCTGGACGGCACAGTCCAAAGTAGGCCTTGCCGCACTGATCACAACAAGGTGTTGGGGGTCTCGTCTGACTAGTATCCTTATGATATTGTGAGCCTGATGTCCGTTAACTCTGACCTGAACCAGAATAGGTAAATGGACCATATTGAGGCCTCTGAAAGCGTAGATGAGCACTAGCTACAGGTGGCGCCAAACTCCTTGAAGACTGGGGCCTGACACTACCTCTAAAGTCACCAGAATACCCTGCAAATCTTGCCCTCTTATGCTGGCCCCAATCCTGCTCCCTGTCTGCACTTTGCTGGCGCTTACGATCCTCTAGTGTCTGGGCATAAGCCTGAATACGGGGAATACCATGCCCTCAATCAAGGAGGCTGTCGTGAACTCATTTATCAGATATGGTCCCAATCCATTCACGAACAGGTGCACCCTATCACTCATCTCGGCCACCATATGGGGAGCATACCTTGCTAAAGAATCAAACTGTATACTATACTCTCGCACACTCATATTACCCTATCGAAGGTTCAAGAACTTATCGGCTCTAGCTCGTCGAATCTCAACTGGCAAGCAGTGACGAAGAAAGGCCTCAAAAAATTCCTTCCACATAGGTGGGGGAGCATTCGGATCCCTGGATCTCTCCCAACTATCATACCAGAAAACTGCTAAATCCCGTAACCGATAAGAAGCCAACTCTACTGCCTCCGTATCACTAGCGTGCATAACCCGCAGTGTACAATGAACCTGATCAATAAAAGTCTGCGGGTCCTCTTGGGGTCTGACCCGGTAAACACTGGAGGATCCAGATTAATAAAATCACGAACTCTCGCACTAATCGGTTTATCAGCACCACCAGTATTCTGCCTTTGAGCCTGAGCAGCTACCAAGCTAGTCAACAACTGTACTACACTCGGCATATCCTGGTCTGTAGTACCAGATGGAGGAACTAGAAATGCTGGGTGCCTTCTAATATCCTCTAGAGGAAAAGGAGTAAAATGAGGTCTGAGACGGCATCTCACTTTGAGGCTCACTTTGGCCTGCTCTGGCGGGAGGCACCTGACTGGTACCCTCTCCCGCAGCTATATCAAGGTGTCTACTAATCACTTGCTTCCTAGTCGTGGGCATCGCTGAAAAGAACATGGTGAATATTAGAGACGAATACTTATGACTTAGCTCAGCACACAATTTAGATTCAGGAAAAAGATAACAACCCTATGCAGCCTCCTGATTATAAATGTGACGCGCTACACATCCATAATCAAGACTCTACTAGACACGGCTCATAGACAACCCCTAGGACAGACTTGCTCTGATACCACGTTTGTCACGACCCAAGCAGGAGGGCCATGACTGGCACCCGAGCCATACTTGCCGAGCACCAACGCACATTTTATCTAACCTTTCTTATTATCTATGAGGGCCGATGAGATCAGTATAAATGGTAGACATGAATCCTAACAACCAATAATGACAGATAATGGCATGAACATATATATCATGGGTCGACAAGGGGGTCATGAAAGACAATACAACAAAAATTACTCGACAAGGCAATCCAAACTATACATGAGTCGACACCTGTCTATGAGCCTCTAAAGGAACATAAGTGCTGCAACATTGCCGGAACAAGGCCCCGACATACCCATAACGCCTATAACAAAAATACATACCAAGACCACGGCAAGTCCGGAGAAGGGATCTCGCCAATAACCGCTGAACTGGGCAGCCTACTGTGGTGGTGGAGCTTCGCCTACCTGTCTATCAGGACCTGCAGCACGACATGCAACATCCACAAATAAAAGGACGTTAGTACGAATTAAGTACTGAGTATGTAAGGCAGGAAAGCATAAGTAAGAACAATAATATAAAATGAGATAGAGAATATACAACCTGTAACATCTAGGTACCTCGGAGGGCTACTGACATGAATGCATGATATATATATATATATATATATATATATATATATATATATATGTATGTATAAACTTTTAAAACATACGCCTCTGTGGGCATCATTATCATCATAGCGTATCCGGCCCTAATAGGCTCGGCAAAAACGTACCTAGCCATCATAAGGCTCGGTAGAATCGTACCCGGCCACGTGGAGCTCGGGAAAATCCAACTGATCACTGGTTGCATAATAGGTGCCGTACCCGACTATAGCGCGGCTCGGTAGAGTAAAGTAGATACATATATATGATGTGTGCTGTACTCATTGGAATCACATTTGAGCTTTCGGAGTGATGTAAGGTCGGTATCCTCCGTACACGTTATTAGGACTAACCTCATCAAGAATCTTATAAGAATCAGGAAGTACCAACAACATTGATAACATAAGAATAATAGAAGTAACATCAACATCAATCGGTCCATAAGAAGGGAAACAATGTAAGTACTACTAGCCTCTAAGAGTGGAGTATCTTTGGAAGCTCGTTCATTACATTATATATAATCGGAGTCGTGCAAAAAAATGAAAGGGGTAGCCTCACATACCTTGTATATACTGCCCAACCTCAAGCTAGGAAAATTCCACGACTCCTTAGTCTATAATAAGAGAAATGAAACTATCGTTACCGTTTAAGCGTCGTAACTATTATGTATCAACCGTAACCTATTTTGCGATGAAACGGACAGCACCTCCCCTATTTATATGACTTCCCACAAGTTAACACAATCATCAAACCATCCAAACAACATCAATAATAATCATATTGAGCCTCCCAAAACAGTCCACCAACCAACAACATTACTAGCAAGCCTTTCGACATATATCTAACAAGTTCTAGCTTCAACGACTTAGCCGTAACTTGGATAATCTTAAATACATGTAGGGTAAGAGGTTCCTTACCTTTAACCAGAAAGAACAACTCCAATTTGACCTTAATTGACCACGAAATATCCCTCCAATGCTGCCACAAGAACAAGGAAACAAAGCTAGCAATCAATTAGGGGTTTTCGGCACTAGAATCACTTTAGAAGACTTAAAATCACCTGGGGTTGATATTAAAACTTGAGGGAGTATTTTACATAATATAAACAACTTAAAACAACCTCCCACACGAGCTGGAACAACACAAAAATCAGCAACAAGAAGAAGAACAAGAAACTTACTAGCGTCACGGGATTCCCGACACTTAATTTGTGTTGTTTGCCCTTTGTTTTAGTCTTGGATCATGAGGGAACCTTGAGAGAGTGTTCTTAGGGTTCTAAGTTCTGCATATACTGAAAAATAATGACTTAAAATGGGGTTGAGGCGTGTTATATATATCTACAAGTCATAATCGCCTATGTGGGCCACACAGAGAGCTGCTTGGCGCAGTCTCGCGAAAACGCGAATATCTCTCACCTCGGAGATCGTATCGACAAACGGTTTAATGCGTTTGAAACTAGACCCATTGATCTTGAATTTGGTGAGTAGATCACCTCGTAATTCCAAGTAAATTGGGAGAAAAGTTTAGTGACTTTTGACATGAAGTATAAGTAAAATTATGAACGTAAGTTGCGACAACTTTTGTCGACTTTTGTTTCATAACTTGTTTGAATTCAAGACTTATGAAACGGATATTATATGATTCAAATACTTTAAAACATAACTTCTTGGTAATATTAATCACCTCTAGATTTACCCGAAAATATGAATTACAACATCCTTGATTCGTTTAATTTCTAATACTTGCTAACCACTCTTGTACATCCTTATATCATTTAATACCAATAACGAATGCAAATATGGATTGTAACATTAGCAAAATAGTGGCCGTCTAACTAATCTGACAGGAGTTTGAAGTGAAAGAAAAACAGGAAAACTTTTACACGCAATCTCATAATTTCAAATAGAGTTAGATTTTACATGACCTCGTATCGGTGTTAGAGAAGATAAAATTAGTACTCGTCTTGAGATTTACTTGGGTGTAAACCAGCTTTAATCTCTTTTGGGATGACTATTTAACCAAAAAAAATTCGTGAAGCTAGCACCTCAATTCGTGGACACTGGCTCATGCACGATTTAAGTCTTTAATTATCCTAAGCTAACACCTTAAACATCTTTTGACTTACTTAAACAATGTTATTTGATACATACTTCTTATTTCTTGGGTTTAGTTTGCTTAATTGAGAATTGAGATAGAGCAGTCATACAAATTTTCTAGTATAGAGTTGTGAAAAAATGGTCGTACAGTTTTAAATTAAATATAAGTTTAAGTTATATATTTGATACTTAATTTCTAATACAATGAACCAAACACTTGATAACAAAATAATATTTATGTTATATCCTTGAAGAGCTAACCTTCGCATAAATTGTTTCTAAACCAAACGATCAGTAAAATTTATCCGCACCGGATGTTTATATCAAATTATGTTAATTTCTCATGCTTAAGTGATTTAATAAGGTAAGAATATATATAATTTACCATGATTAAGTACTTGAAGTTCATGGAAAAAACACATATTATGTATCTATTGGTTTAGAGTAAGCACCCGATACGAATAAATTTTTACCTCAACCTTTAAAAGTATTAGTTCATTGCGTAAAAATTGAGTTGGTTCATTGAGATATATGATTTACATGTGCTTGACTACCGTTGCCGCAATTGTTCACTACCCGCGTACCTCTCTTCTCACCACTTTATAGAGGTGAATAAAAAATTTGCCACTTAGGAACACGTGGCAGCGCCAAAGGCTAACCCTTTTTTTGCTAATTAACATAATTAGGAAACAAGTTGAACAAAATAATGATTTATCCGTCTATAAGGGCATTGATAAGCTCTTTTGATAACGGTGGGAGCTTATTTGATCCCAATTATAACCGCAAGCAAAAGTCATTTCAGTTAATTTGACATTGAGGAAGGGTGAAGTAGAACTTCTGTTCATACTTAGGGACCATTTCAGTTAAAATTTTGAAATGCCTTAGGACTGTAATAGCAAAAAGTAAAAGAAGTTATATTATCTCGGTTAATTTGTGTGTCTTACTTATAGTTTTGATTTGCTTTAAAAAATAATTATTTTTATAATATTTTCATTTTATCTTTAATGATACACAAGAATGTTAAGTTTAAGAGAACAAGATTGATAGTGTTTGTTGCATTCTTAAAGTTACAGAAAAGAAACGGAAGGAGGAGTAAGAGTTACTTGGAAGATTTAAGTTGTGGTGATAAAAAAGTCATTTAATTAGAAACGGTGATAATTTTGACCGCCTAAGTCAAAACTTATTTTAAAAATCTGATTAGCTTAATTTGGGGCTGAATTATAATTTATAAAACTTATAATCTCTTACAACTTATACAAAGGCCCATCAGTTAAAATACCCCCTTTTAACACTTTATTTCAGAATCACAAAAGCCCCTCAACAACTTCTGTTCTTCTCTCTCATCTCGTTTCCGTCCAGTCTCTCTGGCTCCTTCTTCTCCGAACCGGCGACCACCGCCACTGCTCAGTTGAAAAAGCCCCAAGAACTACTGCTCAGTTCTCTCTCTCTCTCTCTCTGCTTAGTTGTTCCTTCTCAGCAAATACTCAGGTAAACATTTTTTTCAGTTGGTTCAAAAATTTTAGGGTTTTGAATCAGAGTTTGAAAATGATGATTTTGGTTAGAGAAGATGAAGAAGAGCATGGGTTTTTGTTGAATGTTGTTTGTTTTGTTGTAGTTTCGTGTATTTGTTGCACTTGTTGGGGTTTGTGAGTTTGTAAAGAGTGGTTGTGGTTGTGAAATTATGATTCTTGGATGAAGAAGAACATGATTTTTTTTTTCTTGAGTGTGTTTTTGTTCTCCTTATCCTTGTTGTTTCGAAAAAAAAGGCTTGCAATTTTGTTGATGTTTTCCAACAACTAAGGTTACCTGTTGGGTTTTTTGTGAATGTTGTTTGTTTTGTTGTATTTTCGTATATTTGTTGCACTTGTTGGATGAAGAAGAGCATGGATTTTTCTTGAGTGTGTTTTTGTTCTCCTTATCCTTGTTGTTTCGAAAAAAAGGCTTGCAATTTTGTTGATGTTTTCCAACAACTGAGGTTACCTGTTGCATAAAATTCAGCACTTGTTTGACAGTTGCAAACATCTGCTGAGGTTGCATGGTTAAAAAGAAATCCTATTTGGTGTATTTTGTTTAATCTGTGAATGAAATTTGTGATGGTTGTGTGTTTGTAGTGAAATATAGATATTTTGTAGTTAAATTTAGAGTTTTTTGCTGTTGTTGTTGCTGTCATGCTGTGGTTTAGGAAAATTTTTGATTTTATCCAACAGCTGCTTGATAAAATCAAAACAATTGTTGAGAGTTTTACAGCAACTGAAGCTGTTGTTGTAGCATATTAACAACCTGTTGCAGAAAAATCAAAACAGTTGCTAAGCTGTTGCTTCTGTTTTTCTATTTCCAACAGGCTAATATTCTTCCGCAACAAGTTATAAGTTGTTGCAACATATTCTTAATCTGTTGAAACAACTGATTACTTGTTGAAACATATACCTTTTCTGTTTTACTTTGAGTGTTGCACTAACCAATTAAAATTGTTTTTCTATCTCGTTTGTGTAGATAAATGGCTCGAGTTAAAAGAAAAGTAGTGAAACGAAGTGGGGAAGAAAGCTCTAAAAGAGCTAAGGTGCAAACATCTCTAGATAAACTTGTGACTGCCATTTGTCAATCAGTAGATGAGGAAAGATTTAGTGATAGTGGGGCTTCACAAAGATTGGAAACCCAGCATGAAGAAGAAAGTGGAAGAAATGCACAAAGTGAAGAAAGTAGAGAAAATGGAAAAGATGATCAACAATCTGTTATAGATGCTGAAGAAAATGAAGAAAATTCTAAAGGAGATGAAGAAGAAGCAGGTGAAGAAGCAGGTGAAGAAAACGGAGATGAAGAAGTAGATGAAGAAAAAGGAGATGAAGAAGGAGATGAAGAAGAAGATGAAGAAGGGGATGAAGGAGGTGAACAAGATCCCAATAGACCTTCGATTGAGGAGGTCGTAAAGAGTTTCAGCATTGCAAAGTACGGCGTGACGATGCCGTTGAATCAAAATAAGGATTTGTCAGGTGATTTTGTCGTTAGGTCGACAATGGGCAAGGGCTTTGACAGCTTCAGGGGCATTCTCCGGCAGCAGGGCTTAGAGAAATTCTTTAGGGCTAGCTGCTTTGGACCCTATTTAGATTTTTCCGAAGATACCGGTGCCCGATTCCCAATGACGATGGTGTCTGAGCTGTTGAAGCGCAAGATTATTTGCGACAGGAAGGATGAGATTTGGATAAATTACTGTTGCATGCCGGTTTGCTTTGGCATGAAGGAGTTTGCCATTGTTAGCGGATTGAGATGCCATCCTTGTGAGCCCCTTCCTACTGTTGCAGTAACCAAGACAGCCCAGACTCCCAAGGCAGCCAAGAAATCTAAGGGTTCCAAAGCTAAGAGTGATGTCTCCTTGGTAGACTTGGTGGGAAAGAGCTACACCAACAAGAAATTGTTGCAAGATTTGGAGTCCAAATCTTTCTCAAAAAAGCACAAGGAGTCATTGTCCTTAGTTTGGTTTGTCCACAATGTTCTTTGGGCAAGAGATGTCAACTGCAACATACCGCTTGGAGTGATTAAGCTTGCTGAGGATTATGATGCCTTCAACAGCTATGCATGGGGTTTTCAAAGCTTCACCTTGACTGTTGAATATTTGATGAAGGAGTTGAAGCCAATGGGGAAGACACAAAATCTATATGGCTTCCCTTGGGCTTTCATGGTAAATATCTTCAATATTTTAACCTTTTCTTTTTTTAATTTCAATCACTATTTTGATTTTTGATGGCATCTTGTTTTGTAGGCTTGGGCATTTGAAGCCATTCCTCACCTCAGGCATCAAGTCAAGGAATACTCTCAAGAAGTTACCTGCCCAAGAATTATTAGATGGCTCGCTGCCAAGAACAACATAAAATTGAGTGTCGACCTGTTCAACCCCTCCCAAGAAGCTGTAAGCATTAGAACACAACAGATGACTAGTTGTTGCAACAGATTTTATAATCTGCTGCAACAACATATGCATCTGTTGCAACAACTTGATAATCTGTTGCAACAACTAGGCATCTGTTGCAACAACTAGTCATCTGTTGAAACAACCTGATAACTTGTTTTAAATTGGTTTAGTTTTTTTATGATTTAGCACTATTATGATATATCTTCTTTCTTGTTGTAGGCTGTGCACCCATGGCTTGTCCCAACAATAAGAGAGTTGGAGATGCCATGCCTTGACACCTTTGTGCCCATAAAATCTATGCCTGACAAATTGATCGATGGGTTAAAAGGTGATTTGGCTGGAGTGATAGCCATCACTAGGGTTGATGGTGGTGGTGGTGGTGGTGGTGGTGGTCATGTTGTTCTTGGTGCTGGTGGTGATGTTGCTGCTTATGAACATTTAGGTGTTGTTGCTGTTGGTGGTCTTGTTGGTGGTCCTGTTAGTGGTCCTGTTAGTGGTCCTGTTGGTGGTCCTGTTGGTGGTCTTGTTGGTGGTCCTGTTGATGTTGATGTTGGTGGTGGTGGTGGTGTTGTCCCTGCTGGGGAAAATTTTAGAGATGATGATGGTGGATTTTCTCCAGTTGGTAGATTTGATAAATTTTCTGGATATGTTGGTAATTTTAGTGGTGGATTGAGTGTTGGTGGATTGAGTGGCAGAAGATATGCTGATGTTGGTGTCGGTACCTCTAAGGTTCCCTCTTGTGCTTGTGAGTGCATTACTTGCAAGGACAAGATGGATAATTTGATTGGAGAAGTGGATAAGTTGAGTAAAAAGGTGGAGGAATTGGTGCAGGCTCAAGAAGCCACAAACTCTTCTCTGCAGAGGTTGATATCCAAGAGGGGTATCAATCCATCAAAGAATCTTTCCTCACCTTATACTCCTTTTCATCTTCGGAGGAGGGGCAAAGTAATTGCCAAGGCACTTGCATCAGCTAGATCCAGAAAATCTACTGCTACTCCAAGTAAGTCAATTGAGACTCCTCTTCTTCATGTTGGGCCAAAAGTGCTAAAGAAGGTTGACATTTTCAAGCCAGTACACGCCCAAAGAAAGACAAAGGTTGAGAGTGCAATCAAGTCCAAGAAAAGTGGGAAAACCTTGTACTCAATGCATGAATTTGGAGCAGCAGACTTCAAGGC
>MCJB01000115.1:2496-65606 GCA_002018475.1 Nicotiana obtusifolia
TTCCCCCCCCCCCCATATAAAGGGGCAATGCAATTGTAAAAGGAATCTCACGATTCAATTATCAAAATATAGAAAAGAAGTCTGCTTTATTATCTCTTTATTCGTTTGATTCATATTTGTTTATCTCGAGGAAATCAATCAAGGCCAAGACTATTCAAGGCTTGTGGTTTGCATTTTTTTCAATTTGTTTACTGACTTTAATCTCTGTTTTATTCATCATTATTTGTATCAAACCAAATCATGTGTCCTTCAAACCACGTACAAATTTAATTGTTATCCGAAGCCAAGGGTAAACAATCACCACAATTTTGTCTCCAATCTTATTGATATGTAGTCTATCAGTTAAAAATAGAAAATAGAGCCTCATATACAAATATTTACTTCTGACGGATAATTAGGATGTCAAAACTTCGTGTAATTCTAATATTTGTATGGTCCTCTTTGGTTTGTTCACGTAGGTATTCGTTGGTTGGTAAAGTACGGTATTTAAATGTTCTGGATCGGTATATTTAGTGTTTGATTTTCTAAAATACTATACTAGTACCATACCTAATTAAATTCAGTATGGTTCGGCTTTTCTCCTGTCGGTTTTGGTTTATTCGGTCCAATAACTTCGATTCGTTCGGCTTGAATAAGAACCAACGCATAGAGCTATAGACTGTAATATTCTCATAAATAAAAATACTCATAAATACATAAATAAAAATGTTCTAAGCTCGCCTGACTGTTGACAAAATCTTTGTCAAAAATTAGTATGTACTAACACATGCGAAGAAAAAAAAAAAGTATGCAACAAAATAATTTGATCATTAAAAATGTTTTATAACTTACTTAGAGTTAATTGCTGAACTTAGATAATACAACAAGGAAGGTCAACCTCAACATGTATGCCAAAGAAAAGTATTGTGTACCTTAGTATGTTATAATAAATAATAGGGAAAATAGCCAAATATATCCCTCTACTTTCGAATATTGTCTACATTTAACCTCCGGTATACTATCCGTCCAAATTTACCCCTACCATTATACTATGTGGCCAAATTTACCCCTATCATCAGCAAATATTTAAAAATTACGCTTTGATGTATTAAGTAATCCAAAATCTCCCAAATCACTTTTATTTAAATCACTTGTTGTTCTTCTTGCTCCATTATTTTCAGAAATTATTATTGATGTGAATGCTAAAGTTACTGGACTACAAATTATTCATGAATATTTTTAATTACCAATGCACCCACTTCTCTTCTTGTAATAATGGGTTTGGAATTGTTAATTTTTATTTTTATTTTTCAACCATATACACATCGTATAATTCAGTGGGTCTATTTATTGTGAATTATATGCAATTGATCACCATATATGTACATGTATTATATTCATATATATTTTGTCATTGTCTGGTTAGTATAGAGTTCGATCAACTAACTTAAGAGTGCACAATGTGTAGGCATTTGATTAAAGCAAAGTTGAATTCGATAATGTAAAGTCTCCGATGAACTTCAACTTCAATCATTAATACTTGCAAAGTCCCCATACATTTGGTGCAACGAATTCATTAAAATTGGGATGTTATAAATACTTTAAGAATTTAGACAAGCTACCTAAATTAGATTTTTTTAAATAATTATATTTTATTTATTAAGGGTTGTATTGTTTAATATTTTTTCTCTTATTTTTTTCTCCAATTCAGAGCAGGTAAATGCCAATTATTTTGAAAGTAGTGGACCAAGAAGAAGAATCAGTAACTTAATTAAAATGATTTGGGAGAATGTGGGTCACCTGATGGACTGAGGAGTAATTTTTAAAAGTTTGATGATTGTTGGGGTAAATTTAGCTGGATAGTATAATGATAGGGATAAATTTGGTTGAATAGTATAACGGAAGTTAAATGTAGACAATATCTGAAAGTAGAGGAGTATATTTGGCCCTTTTCACTAAATAATATGTGTATTATGTAATTTAGTATTATATATTTCAGTACGATATTAATATTTCGGTATTATTTTTTTAAATACCAAATATCAGAGCTAATATCAAAATTTTTAAATAACTTAAACCAAATACCATACCAAATACCAAATTTCACGACCCATATTCCATAATAGATCGAAGTCACAACCTAAATTTCATAATAGGTCGTGATGGCGCCCTATTGTGTTGCTGGGCAAGCCAACGTATGAACCTCCTCTAAACTATCTATTTTAATTTTTAAAATCAGGAATGTCATTAAATAAATGGAATAAAATCTGGAATTCATAGAAACCCGTGCTTTTATTAACCAAATTTCCGAATATAAATAAATCATAAAGTGAAGTGATCATAATAACGTGAACTACAATAATGAACATCCATTAGGAACCCCCAAAACTCGGTGTCACAAATGCATGAGTATTTACAAGGAAGTACCATAACAATAAAACATCTGTTTGAAATGTAAAATAGACAGGATAACAATAAGGAACATGAAGGAGACTTTGTGTGCTGCGAATCATAACATGGGATGCAGCTCACCGTAAAGTCCCCATAATAGTTGTGCCTTTGCGTCCAATGACCACCAAAAATATTTACCTGCACAGTAAGTACAGAAGTGTAGCATGAGTACGTAAATCAACGCGTACCCAGTAAGTATCTAGCCTAACCTCGGAGAAGTAGTGACGAGGGGTCGACATTGACACTTATTAGTGGTCCAATAAATCAAGTACAGTAAAAGTAGACAACTACGAAGAATGGTAATTAAATAGTGAAAATAAATATAGGTACATGATATGATCCTCATTTGAATAGTAAAACGAAGTCCATAAATGGAGTATATAATATGGTCCCCGCCCGATAGATCGTTACATCTCAAGTTAGGAAAACTTATGAGTATGCTGGCTTCTTGTTAAATATTACGCACGATTCTGACGAGACGAGCGGCCCGATCCCATAAGAGTATTTCATGAAATTGTCGAGGCGAACGGCCCGATCCCATAAGAATATGTATATCATACTGCTGAGGCGAACAGTCTGATCCCATAAGAGTGTGTTACAATATCCTGTCGAGGCAAACGACCCGATCCCATAAGAGTGTTATAGATGATATTGCCAAGGTGAACGACCCATCCCATAAGAGTGTTGCTGAGGCGTTCAGCCCGATCCCATTAGAATATGAAGCTTTTATGGGTCTTTGACCCCACTCACGAATATACGTATGAGCTATGAGATTCAAGAAAACTTTCGATGAATATGCACAACGTGGGAGAAATCCGTAAGGGAAGTACAATTTCTACGGCTAAACAAGTAGCTCGTCATGTATCTAAAACACCGAGTCCATTACTCTACGCGAGTCTAGTCTCAGGTCACAATGTGAATTAATTCCATATGAAAATGCTAAATCCTTAATCAAAAGTCAAAAAGTCAACTCAAAATCCAACCCCTAGGCCCACATCTCGGAACTCAATGAAAGTTACAAAATCTGAACACTCATTCAACCACGAGTCCGACCATACAAAAATTACTCAAATCCGATACCAAAATCTCGCTCAAATCCCCAAAATTCAGCCTAAGAAGTTTTCTTCATTTTCCATTAATTTTCAACCCAAATTACTAATTAAATGATGAAATCACAGATATATTCATGTAATTTAACCAAAACCAAATAGAATCACTTACCCCGATCACTCCCTTGGAAATCTCTCTAAGAGTCGCCTCAATCTGAGCTCCCAAAATCAAATTGTAAAATAAACTCAAACCCTCATTTTTGAGACTTTAATTTCTGCCCAGATATCTGTTAATTGCGATCGCGGAAAATGCTTCATGATCGCGAAGCACAAACTTAGCTGCCCAAGAATTAACCATACACGGTCACCTAAAGACCCACGCGAACGCGATGACTAACCATCACAAACCTACGCGATCGCAGACACTACCGCGAATAACAACCACATGGAACCCAGCTGCCTCACTACCTCTTTGCAAACGCAACTTAGCCCACACGTTCGCGATTCACTGCCTAATCCACCTACGCGATCGCAAACTCTTGCTCGAGAATGCATAGAGTAAAAATCCAGTTGCCCAAACAAGCCTTCGTGATCGCGGACCTACTCCACGCGATCACATAGAAGGAAACTAGACCTGAACACCAGCAAACTTCAGTAGACTTCAGCCATTTCTCCAAGTCAAATTCCACTCCGATAACCATCCAAAATCCACCCGAGGCTACCCAGGACCTCAACCAAACATACCAACACGTTCTAAAATATCATACAAACTCGCTCGAAGTGTCGAATCACATCAAACAATGCTAAAACCATTAATCGCGCATCGATTCAAGCCTTATGAACTTCTAACTTCTACATTCGATGCCGAAACCTATCAAATCAAGTCCGATTGACCTCAAATTTTGCATACTATTCATAAGTGACATAGCGGACCTATTCCAACTCCAGGAACCAAAATCCAACTCTGGTAACCACGAGGTCAACTCTTGGTCAAACTTTTCAATTTTCCAACTTTCACCATTTCAAGTCTAATTCAACTACGTACCTCCAAATTACTATCCCGACACAATCCTAGGTCCAAAATCACCCAACGGAGATATCGGAACCATCAAAACTCCATTCCGGAGCCATTTACACATAAATCAACATCCGATCAACCTTTTCAACTTAAGCTTCCAACCTTGAGATTAAGTGTCTCAACTCATTTCGAAACATCCGGGGAACCAAAACAACTACCCCGGCTGGTCACATACCAATAATTGAGCATAGAATAATAAGTAAATAGGGGAACGGGGCTACAACACTCAAAATGACCGGCCGGGTCGTTACATCCTCCCTATATTAATCAAACGTTTGTCCTCGAACGGGTCTAGAAACATACTTGGAGTCTCAAATAGGCGTGGATATCTGCTCCGCATCTCCCGCTCGGTCTCTCAAGTAGCCTCGTCGACTGGCAGACCTCTCCACTACACCTTCATTGAAGCTATATTTTTTGACCTCAACTTTCGAACCTGCCGATCCAAAATGGCCACTAGCTCCACATCATAAGTCAAATCACCATCCAACTGAACCATGCTGAAGTCTAAAACATGAGACGGATCGCCGACATACTTCCGGAGCATAGAAATATGAAACACTGGATGAACACTCGACAGACTAGGCGGCAAGGCAAGCTTGTAAGCCACCTCTCCAATCCTCTAAAGCACCTCAAACGGGCCAATGTACTGAGGGCTCAACTTGCCCTTCTTCTCGAACCTCAAAACACCCTTCATGGGTGAAACTCTGAGTAGTACCTTCTCCCTAACCATGTAATCAAAATCACAAACCTTCCGATCAGCATAGCTCTTCTATCTAGTCTGCGCCACGCGAAGCCGATCTTGAATCAACTTAACCTTATCCAAAGCCTCCTGAACCAAGTCAGTATCCAACAACCTAGCCTCACCCCGCTCAAACCAACCCACCGGAAATGGACACTTTCTCCCATTCAAAGCCTCATACAATGCCATCTGAATGCTCGATTGGTAGATGTTCTTGTAGGCAAACTCTGCGAGCGGCAGAAACTAATCCCAAGAACCCCTGAAATCTATGACACAAGCGTGTAGCATATCCTCCAATATCTGAATAGTGCGCTCGGGCTATCCGTCCGTTTGAGGGTGAAATGCTATACTCAAGCCAACTTGTGTGCCCAACTCTCACTACACTGCTCTCCAAAATTGCGATGTAAACTGCATGCCCTGATCTGAAATGATGGACACTGGCACACCGTGAAAGCGAACATTCTGGCGGATGTAGATATCAGCCAACCGCTCCGATGAATAAGAGTCCCAACTGGAATGAAATGCGCGAACTTGGTCAACCGATCCACAATCATCCAAATAGCACCAAACTTCCTCGAAGTCCGTGGGAGCCCAACTACAAAATCCATGAGTGATATGCTCCCATTTTCACTCCGGAATCTCAAGCCTCTGAAGCAATCCGCCCAGTCTTTGATGCTCATACTTCACTTGTTGACAATTTAGGCACTGAGCTACAAACCCCACTATATCCTTCTTCATCCTCCTCCACTAATAGTGCTGCCTCAAGTCCTGGTACATTTTCGCAGCGCCCAGATGAATGGAATACTGCAAACTGTGGGCCTCCTCAAATATCAACTCATGTAGTCCATCAACATTAGACACACAAATCCGACCTGCATCCTCAACACCCCATTATCCCTAATAGTAACATCCTTGGCATCACCGTGCTGAACCGTGTCCTTAAGGACAAGTAAATGGGGATCATCATAGTGGCGCTCTCTGATGCGATTATTTAAGGAAGACCGAGAAACCACACAAGCTAGAACTTGACTGGGTTCCGAAATATCTAATCTCATGGACTAGTTGGCCAAGGCCTGAACATCAGCTGCAAGAGGTCTCTCACCAACAGGAGTAAATGCAAGGCTACCCATACTCACCGCCGTTCTACTCAAGGCATCAGCCACCACATTGGCCTTTCTGGGATGATACAAAATGGTAATATCAAGTCCTTTAGCAGCTCCAACTATCTCCAGTGTCTCAAATTTAGATCCTTTTGTTTGAACATGTGCTAGAGACTCTGATGATCTGTAAATACCTCATAAGACACACCATAGAGGTAATGCCTCCAAATCTTCAATGCATGAACGATGGCTGCCAACTCCAAATCATGAACAAGGTAGTTCTTCTCATGGGGCTTCAACTAGCGTGAAGCATAAGCAATCACTCTACCCTCCTGCATCAAGACACACCCAAAACCAATCCGATAAGCATCACAATATACTGTATAAGAGCCCGGTGCTGAAGGCAAAACTATAACTAGAGCTATGGTTAAGGTAGTCTTGAGCTTCTGAAAGCTCTCCTCACACTCATCCGACCACCTGAATGGAGCACCCTTCCGGGTCAATTTGGTCAAAGGCGCGGCAATAGACGAGAAACCCTCGACGAAGAGTCGATAATATCCGGCCAAGCCGAGAAAGCTCCGAATCTCAGTAGCTGAAGACGGTTTGGGCCAACTCTGAACCGCCTCTATCTTCTTTGGATCCATCTTAATCCCCTCACTGGACACCATGTGCCCCAAGAACGCCACCGAACTAAGCCAATATTACACTTGGAGAACTTGGCATAAAGCTTCTCCTCCCTCAGCCGTTGTAATACAATCCTCAAATGCTGGGCATGCTCCTCCTGGCTACGTGAGTACACCAGGATATCATCAATGAATACTATGACAAACGAGTCGAGATATGGCTGAAATACACTGTTCATCAGATGCATGAATGCTACTGGGGCGTTGGTCATCCCGAAAGACATCACGAGGAACTCATAGTGACCACAACGAGTCCTAAATGGCATCTTTAGAATATTCGAGTCCCGAATCTTCAACTGGTGATACTCAGACCTCAAATCAATATTAGAGAATACCTCGCTCCTTGAAGCTGGTCAAATAAATCATCAATGAACGACAAGAGGGTACTTGTTCTTGATTGTAACTTTGTCCAACTGCCTATAGTCAATGCACATCCGCATAGTACCGTCCTTCTTCTTCACAAACAGAACCAGTGCACCCCAAGGTGATACACTAGGACTAATAAACCCCTTATCAAGAAGCTTTTGAAGTTACTCTTTCAATTCCTTCAACTCAGCTGGTGCCATACGATATGGAGGAATAGAAATGGGCTTAGTGATCGGCAGTAAGTCAATACCAAAGTCAATATCCCAGTCGGGTGGCATACCCGGCAAGTCTGCAGGAAACACATCCGAAAAGTCTCACACCACTGGAACAGAATCAATAGTAGGGGTATCAACACCAACATCCCTCACAAAGGCCAAATATGACAGGCACCCCTTCCCAACCATCTGTTGGGCCTTCAGATAAGAAATCACCCTATTGGGAACATAATCTAGAGAACCTCTCCACTCGATCTTTGGAAATCCCGGCATCGCCTACGTCATGGTCTTAGCGTGACAATCCAGAATAGCAAGACATGGAGACAAATAATCCATACCCAAAATCACGTCGAAATCGACCATACTAAGCAATAAGAGATCAACTTTAGTCTCTAATTCCCTAATAGTCGCTACACACGATCGATACACACGGTCTACAATAATAGTATCGGCCACTGGCGTAGATACATGAATAGATAGAACTAAGGACTCGGGGGGCATATCCAGATAACGAGCAAAATATGATGATACATACAAATAAATGGAACCAGGGTCGAATAATATAGAAGCATCCCTATGGCACACCGAGATAATACCTGTGATCACTGTGTCTAAAGCAACGGCCTCTTTCCTGGCAGAAATAGCATAGAATCGAGCCAGCCGCCACTTGATGGGCCTCCCCCTCTGGGGCGACCCTTAGCTGCCTGAGCCCTATCTCGAGTTGGCTGGGCGGGTGGTGAAGTAACTAGTGTGGAATCTTGGCCTAACTACTCTGCTGAACTGGACCTCCCGAAAGGCGGGAACAGTACTTCTTCACATGACCTAACTCTCTACACTCAAAACAACCCCTCTCGGAAAATGGTGGCAAGTACTAAGGCGGACCCCGAGATCAGAATAACAACTAGAGGAACCTAGTGCCGATGAACCTGAACTGAAGGTGCACGAGATGAACTCTGAGCTGGGAGTGCACTGAGAGATGACTGACCCGATTGAGCACTGTATGAACCGTGGCTAGTTGATGCGCCATGATGAACTTGACAAGCCATCTGAGTGGGCCTATAAGGACGACCCCTGCTGTGGTGGAACTGACACCCAGAGGGAACACCGCTGAAACCACCCGAACCACGAGGCCTCTTAGCCTCCCTCTCCTCACGCTCCTAACTACGAACCACCTCTAGCCGCCGAGCAATATCAACCTCCTCATCAAACCTAGCACCTGATACACTCTCCCAAGTCATAACAAAACACAACTCATAGGTGAGGCCATCAATGAACCTCCTAATCTTATCCCTCTCAGTGGGAACCAACCAAATAGCGTGACGAGCCAACTCTGAAATCTCATCTCATACTGGATCACAGGCATGCCCTCCTGACGTAGCTGCTCGAACTGCCTGTGCAGCTCCTCCCTGCGGGTCTATGGCACAAACTTCTCCAAGAAGAGAACGGAGAACTCATGCCATGAAAGTGGTGCAGCACCGACTGGCCTGCTCCTCTCATAGGTCTCCACCATCTGAAGGTAGCCTCTGATAGCTGAAAAGTAGTAAAGGAGACTCCACAAGTCTCCAGAATACCCGTCGTGCGAAGAATCCGCTGGTACCTATCCATGAAGTCCTGAGCATCCTCTGACTCAGCCCCACTAAATGATGCAGGCCTGACCCTCCCAAATATCTCTAGCCTCTTCTGCTCCTCATCACTCATAACGGGACCCACCTGGGCCTGAGCAACTGCACCAATTGGGCTGGTAGTACCCCCGGTGTCTGAAGTCCCTGCACCACCTGCTCTGGAGTACGGGCGACAGGAGTCTGAGTACCTCCCTCGGCCTAAGAAGTGGCTAGTGCGGTTTGATCAGAGACCACCTGAGCAAGGCTAGTGCAAATAGTTAATATATGGGCCAAAGCCTCCTGAAGGGCCGGAATCACAATGGGCACCGATGGTGCCTGAGCTGGCCCCACTAGCTCAACCACATCTAGAACCTACTCCCGAGCTGGAGCAACTAGTGGATTTGCAGGTGTTGCCCTAGCTGCTGTACGGGGTGCACCTCAACCCCTAACGCAGCCCTGGGCTCTCGTAGCCCTAGTTGGTGGTACTAGTGGCCGTCCATCTGGTCCGGTGGCACGTGTCCTCACCATTTGTGAGAGAATAGAATAACAGAAGTTTAGTTCCCGAAATCAACAAATTCGCATGACAAGAATACAAGGATGTGAAGTTTTCCTAAGGGTTCGGTAGCCTCTTGCAGATAAGTACAAACGTCTCCTTACCGATCCGCAAGACTCTACTAAACCCACTCATGACTCGTGAGACATGTGTAACCTAGGCTCTGATACCAACTTGTCACGACCCAAACTCAATCGGTCGTGATAGCGCCTATCATGATACTAGGCAAGCCGACAACTCACATACCGACACTTTCAAATTCAAAATATACTAAACAAATTTAAATAAGTTAAAATCTCATAAAATCGAATGAAAACATCAAAACTCAATACAGAAGTTTCCCAAAACTCGGGTTTCACTGAGTACATGTGCATCTATACAAATACATAGTCTGATACACTATCTAAGAAAGTAGAACTGAATAAGTAAAACTGAGGGATAGGGGAGGAGAGTCTAGGTCCACGGACGCCAAGGCAGCTACCTTGATAATCTCCGAACGGCTGAAAACTCTGAGATCAACAACCACCTTGCCCCGAAATACCTGGATTTGCACACGAAGTACAGGTTCTAGTGTGAGTACAACTAACTCAATAAGTAACAAATCTAACCTTTGGACAGAAGGTAGTGACGAGCTCGAACATTGAAGCCTAAGTACAGAATTAACAGTACGGAAATTGACGAAAAATATAACAATAATAACTCAAAAAATTCATAATTTGCAGGTAACGATACAAGAATTTAGACATGCTTCCAGGTTTAACAGTTAAACTTAGAACAGCTAAATATGTCAAGTTTGAACGATATGAGGAATATGACATCTCTAGATCTACATGCCAATATGAATATCATATGTGATATAAGGCAATGAAAGCCTCATGTACTCATACTCTCGGAGTATTCAACCTAACTGTCTCAATTCTCACTCATCACACTCCATCACTCAGCACTGTACAGGGCAGATCCAGCCTAGGGTAGATCCAGCCGAATCAAATATCATGAATCAATAGCAACTACGCTCACTGTGAGTGTGCAGACTCCGGAGTGGTAGATCCAGCCCAAGCGCTATAATAAGCCAAATCCTGGCATGAATCAATAAAGCCTGCTGCGGCGTGCAACCCGATCCCATAAATATCATCTCACAAATAGGCCCTCGGCCTCACTCAGTCATCAATCTCTCCAGTCTCTCGGGCTCACAACACTGATGCTAAGCAACTCAAATCAATGATACAAGATGTGACAATATTCGATAATAGAGACTGAGATATGATATGCAATGATGAATGCGACTGTGTACATAACTGCAAATAGGCAGATAACTCAACAGCAAAGAACGATCACTGTGGGTCCCAATAGTACTAGCACATAGCCTAAACATGATTTCTAGCATAAATCACATCTCAAGTGCTCTAACAGATAGAGTACAGTAATAATATTCATATAAGATAGCTACATAGTTCCATGGAATTAACTAAATCACAAATTCTACGGTGTACGCCTACACGGCCGTCACCTAGCATGCACGTCACGTCAATTCCAATCACATAGCAAGTAATTTCAGGGAGTCATACCCTCAGAACCAAGTTTAAGAAGTGTTACTTACCTTAAACCAGGCAAATCTCTACTCCAATAAGCCCTTGCCTCGCGAACCGGCCTCCAAACACCTCGAATCTAGCCACAAACAATTTGATACAACCAACACGAGCTAATGGAATCAATTCTATATGAAAATGCTAAGTTCTTAATCAAAAGTCAAAAAGTCAACTCAAAAGCCAACCCCCAGGCTCATGTCTCGGAATTCAGTGAAAGTTACAAAATCCGAATACCCATTCAAGCACGAGTCCAACCATACCAAAATTACTCAAATCCGATACCAAAATCTCGCTCAAATTCCCAAAATTCGGCCTAAGAAGTTTTCTCCATTTTCTCCCAAATTTTTAACCCAAATCACTAATTAAATGATGAAATTAAAGATATATTCATGTAATTTAACCAAAACCAAGTAAGAATCACTTGCCCCGATTACTCCCTTGAAAATCTCTCCAAGAGTCGCCTCAATCTGAGCTCCCAAAATCAAATTGTGAAATAAACTCAAACCCTCATTTTTGAGGCTTCAAATTCTGCCCAAATATCCCATAATCGCGATCGCAGAAATGCTTCGCGATCGTGAAGTGCAAACTCAGCTGCCCAAGAATTAACCTTATGTGATCGCCTAAAGACCCACGCAAACGCGATGACTAACCATCACAAACCTACGCAATCACAGACATTGCTACGTGATCGCGAATAACAACCACATGGAACCAACTGCCTCACATTCTCTTCGCGAATGCGGCTTAGCCCATGCGTTCGCGATTCACTGCCGACCCACCTACGCGATCGCTGACTCTTGCTCGAGAATGCATAGAGTAAAAATCCCAGTTGCCCAAACAAGCCTTCGCGATCGTGGACCTATCTATGCGATTGCATAAAAGGAAACCAGACCTGAACACCAGCAAACTTCAGTAGACTTCAGCCATTTCTCCAAGTCAAATTCCACTCCGATAACCATCCGAAATCCACCCGAGGCCCCCAAGACCTCAACCAAACATACCAAAAATTTCTAAAACATCATGCGAACTTGCTTGAAGTGCCAAATCACATCAAACAATGCTAAAACCACGAATCATGCATCGGTTCAAGCCTAATGAACTTATGAACTTCTAACTTCTACATTCGATGCCGAAACCTATCAAATCCAGTCCAATTGACCTTAAATTTTGCACAGAATTCATAAATGACACAACGTACCTACTTCAACTCCCGGAACCAAAATCCGACTCTCGTAACCATAAGGTTAACTCTCGGTCAAACTTATCAATTTTCAAAACTTCTAATTTTTCAACTTTCGCCATTTCAAGCCTAATTCAACTACGGACCTCCAAATCACTATCCGGACACACTCCTAGGTCCACAATCACCCAATGGAGCTATCGGAACCATCAAAACTCCATTTCGGTGCCATTTACACATAAATCAACTCAACCTTTTCAACTTAAGCTTCCAACCTTGAGACTAAGTGTCTCAACTCATTCCGAAAAATCCCCAGAACCAAACCAACTACCCTGGCATGTCACATTTCAATAATTAAGCATTGAATAATCAATAAATGGGGGAGCTGGGCTACAACAGTCAAAAAGACTGGTCAGGTCGTTACAAGAAATCCGTAAGGGTAGTACAATCTCTATGGGTAAACAAGCAGCTCGTCAAGTATCTAAAATAGCGAGTCTATTACTCTACACGAGTCTTCCAGTCTCAGGTCATAATGCGAATTAAAGCAACTAAACAGACTAGAATAACTTAAATAGTATAATTAAGCATGGCGTGAGTCTAAGTCTACCCCGACATAATCAAGAATTCTAATATACGCACGTACACTCATCACCTCATACGTGCGTAGCTCCCACAACATGTAGCATGTAATAAATATAATACCTACGGATAATTTCCCCTTCACAAGGTTAGACAGGAGACTTACCTCGCTCAGAAATCCAATAACCGGCTCCAACGCTTTTCTAACATCTCGAAGCGATGTCAAAAGATCCGAAACTAATCAAACAAAGTGTAAATCAATCAAAATATACCCAATACTCGTAATTTAACAATTAGAAACAAATTCCCAACTCCTCAAGAAAAGTCAACAAAATCAACCCCTCGGGCCCACGAATTCAAATTCCGAAAATTATCGAAAATAATTACTACCTGTAACTTATACAGTATATATATTCTGAAAATCATCTAATTTCATCCATGAATTGAACCTCAAATCAAGGATTTACCATCTCATAACTTTGGGATTCAAAACCCCAATTTCTACAATCCCAGCAAGGATAAAAATGATAATCAACGAAAATAATCATGGAAAAATATCAAAATAAAGGTAAGATATTTACTCCCTTGTTGAGATGAGAACAACGCCATGAAAATCACCTCAAACTGAGCTCTATAACTCAAGATATGCTCAAAATACTAAAATGCTCGGTCTGTCCATTTAAAACACCGTCCAGGTGATTTTTGTTCTTCGCCTTCGCGGGACACCTTCGCGTTCGTGAAGAAAAAATTTTCGCGTTGACTGGTCAACCCAAAAATCCTTCTTCGCATTCGCGGAACCTCTCTCGCGTTCCGGAAGAACAAAAGTTCGCACCAGAAAGCAGCAATCATTCCCCCACACGAAAATGGGCATCGAAATTCGATAATTCATGTTGCTATGACTCCGTAATTATAATACGGATATAATGGTATAATCAAATCACAAATCAAAGGCCGTTTGCATAATATAGTATTTTTTATACCCAAGGAAATGACGCCGAAACATCAAATAAGAGCGTGACATAACCCAAACACATCTGAAACACATTCGAGGCCCCCGAGACCTTGTCCAATCACACAATCCAGTCCCAAAACATAACACTAACCTACTTGAGGCCTCAAATCACACCAAACAACATGAAAACCATATATTGCACATCAATTCAAACCTAATGAACTTTTAAACTTCTAAAACTCATGCCGAACCATACCAAATCAACCCGGAATGGCCTTAAATTTTGCATGCAAGTCCCAAATGACACAACGGACCTCTACCAATTCCCGAAACCATAATCGAGATCCAACAAAGTCAACTCTCGGTCAAACCTATCAACCTTCTAAACCTTCAATCTTCCAACTTTTGCTAAAAAGCATCAAATCAACCTACGGACTTCTAAATTCAAATCCGGACACACGCCTAAGTCCAAAATGATCATCCGAGCCTAGAGGAATCGTCAAAACTCCAATCCGAGGTCGTGTACTCAAAATTCAAACCTTGATAAACTCTTCCAACTTAAAGCTTCAGAATTGAGAATTATTCTTTCAAACCTACTCTGATCTTTCCGAAAATCTAATCCAACTACACGTGCAATCATAATACATGAAGTGAAGCTATTCAAGGTCTCAAACCGCTGAAGGACATGCTAGAGCTCAAAACGATCGTTCGGATTGTTACAGCAAAATACTAAATACCACATACCAAAATTTTCGATTTGATATGGTAATTCATATTTACCATATTATGGACATCCCTAATTGTTCATATGGGTGGAAAATTCTACCAAAACTTACTCTTGTACCCAAACCCTTTCTAGAAGGCCTTCCAACAGTGAGAGGTAAACTTTATTATTTATACGAATAGTCGGTCAGATTCATATTTTTTTTCTAGCGAGTATATATAAATTATGCATTAATTTTATATGATTATATATATATATATATATATAAAATTTACATATGCCAACTATTTTTAGTTTAAGCGGTTAAGTAAACGACTATTTAAATTAATTTTTTCTTTATTATGAACGAGCTTACGACTATCTTGTGCCTTCGATTTTAATTTGTTTTGGATCCAATGCCCATATGTCGACATCTGAACCAAAACCAAAACCAAAACACTTACTAAAGTAATATACAAATTTATAAGCTTCTAATAGTAATGATTTGGGGTACAATTTGAGCCCAAACTCATTTGATTCACTCAAGGTTGGGTCGGTCATTGGCTCGTCCATTTGTTAAACTCAACCCATCTTGACCTATATGACCATAACCCAAAAAAAAATCTTACTTGATAATTAAATAATTCATAAGAAAACAACACACATAAATTAAGCAAAAATTACGCGACATATCAAACCATATTTACCATTCGTATCTATACTTTTAACAAACTTACCGTTCATAGCTATATTTGAATTTTATAGAAAATTCATGAAATAAGAGATTAATTATTTTAAACTGAAACAAGAGAGCAACAAGCTCTCGCAACTCAATTGGTTAGAACGCCTGCTTAGTTAGCGGAGGTCTTGAGTTTGGCTCTCAACAAGAACATATTATTTTTCTGTATTTCTGTATTTCACCTTAGTTGTATTCGTTGCAAGAATAAATATAGTCGATACAAGTCCTTTGTATACACCATTTTATTTCGACATTGTATTCGTTGGACGAATGAATACAATTACGCGAACGAATACAGTTGATACACGTTGTATTCATTGCATGAACGAATACATTTGACGCAAGCTGTATTCTTTACGCGTTTGAATACAAATGATACAAGTTAGTAACAATTGAATAATAGCTATGGATTGTAATTAGGCAAACTATAGTTTCTAGGCGGATAATTAAAGCTTGATAAGAGTTAGGGGATCAGGCACATTTTGACCCAACCCATCTCAGCCCAAGTAACTTTTGGACTGGTCATTGATCCGCCTATTTATTGACGGAAATTTTACTTCCTATAGCAAACTATTACACTATATTTATTATAAACCAAAATTATTTTAAAATATTATTATCTATAGCTACCTTTTATATTTTATAGCAAAATAGGTATTTATTGTAACACTACCATATAGGCGTGAAATACGCTATTTATAATTTTTCTCTCTTTTTCTTTTAGTTAACACATGTTCTCTCTCAAATCACAGCAAGATTTTTCTTCTTTCTCTCTCCACGATCTCTCTCTCGCTCTCACAACAAGATTGTAGGAACGAATTACTCAAAATTGATCCTCAACGTTTTTGCTCCAAAAGTTCGTGGTAATTAGTAAAGCTTTTGGCCAGTTCACGCCAAATTACTCTGACATTCTTCTCTATCTCTTTACTTTCTTTTTAAAATAATTTTCGCCATTGTTAGGTTTTGAGGAAGAAATTTCAAGTTTCGTCTTCAATGGTTGATTCAAAAACTCCGAAGAGCGTTACACGAGGTATACCCACTAAACCACTCAATTTTGAGCGTTAGCGTTATCATCCAGTATTGGCTCATCTTTTTAGGCGAACAGATTTGGCCATGGCTACGTCGGAGAAGTTTTGAGGACCGAAATTTTATTCGTCTCCATTTTTAGTTTTAATACAATGTATACAGTATTTTGCTTGGTTGAAAAAAGCCATCTTCGGCAAACTTTCTTCTCTTCTTCGCTATTCTGGTCACATGCAATGATACAAATACATTGTATTCTGTACAAATATTCTCAAATATATTATATTTTTGTATAAATACATTATTTTTTGCCTGTATTTATGTATTTGGAAAGTTTGTATTTTTTTAATACAGCCGAATATCTCTGTGTTTTATGATTTTTTGTTGTTTGAATAGAGTCGAATTAAATACGGTGAATTCAGTACAATGTATAATGGTGAATAATGAATATCATTATTGAATATAGTTGAATTGAATAGAACGGTATGCACCCTATTTTCTTGATTACCTCACTGTATTTATAAATACAGTCGCGCGAATACATGGAATACAACACAGTAGCAGTGAATTTATGTAGAATTGATTTTGTTGAGTTAAATTAGGAGCGATACATGCTAATTGATCCTCTTTCCGTTATTAAACAGCTGGATTCACCTATTTTTTTTTTTGGCGAATTCCACTACTATATTCATGAATACAGTAGCCCGAATACATCGAATATAGTCACAAAGCTGGACTCCCCTATTACTATATTCATAAATACAGTAGTGCAAATACAACAAATACAGTCGCGTAGCAGTGAAATTTATGTAGAATTGATTTTGTTGAGTTAAAGGAGTGATACACGCTAATTGATTCTCTTTCTGTTATTATATAGCTGGATTCCACTAATTTTTAGGCGAATTCCGCTACTATATTCATGAATACTAGCGCGAATACAATCACGTAACAACTAAATAATAGCTATAGGAAGTAATTATGTATATGGTAGCTATAGAAAGTTAATAGCCACTAAACAATAGTGGTGTATGTAAATTCCTCTTTATTGACTCAGGCCATTTGACCCGTCCTAAATCAGCCCAACCCACCTATTTGATACATCTAGTAATGATTTTGATGTGTAGATGCAGTATGTTATTGCTGTAAATCTATTCCTATACTTCTTATCATAATTAAACTAATCTTAGGTACGCAAGTTGTACTTGTACCAGATCTCAACAGTACAAAAATTTAAGAAAATACATAAATATTATATTAGAGACTCTACTTGAGCTATAAAATGAAAATTAAAGAAAAGGAATTAATTATCATAAAATGATGGTTGTGGATTTTATTTCGTTGATTTAATAAAGGAAAAAATGCTGCAAATTAAAGTCCTCAATCATCTCAGTCAATATACTCAACTTAAAATTTATTCTACTTTTATAATTTTATTACTTGCAAGAACACATATAACCCTTGAAAATGTGTGTGTGCGCGCGTGTGTGTGTGTGTATATATATCGTCTCGTGAGTTACCACTCTGTTTTCCCCGTTTCTGCCTTATTATGCTTCGTTAGCCGTGTTTTATGTAATTAAGTTAAGTATATTGAGCGCGGAGTGGATTCGGTAAGAAATGAGACACTTAGTCTCTTTCAAGAAGGTTCAAGTTGTAAAAGTCAACCGAATGTTGACTTATGAGTTAGAGGACTCGAATGTGAGTTCTGATGGTTTGGTTAGTTTTGGGAGGTGATTTATGACTTAGGAGTGTGATCGAAATTGGTTTTAGAAGTCCGGTGTAGAATTAGGCTTGAATTGGTGAAGTTAGAATTTTTGGCGATTTCCGGTTGATAGGCGAGATTTTGATCCGAGGGTCTGAATGGAATTCCGAAAGTTGTTGTAGCTTTGATATGTGATTTAGGACTTGTGTGCAAAATTTCAGGTCATTCGGACGTGGTTTGGTTGGGTTTAGATCAAAAGAGCGATTTAGAAGATTTTTGAAATCCTTAGGCTTGAATCCGACGCGAATTTGGCGTTGAGAGGTTGTTTTGAGCATTCCGAAGGTTGGAACAATTTTGAATAATGTTACGGGATAGGTTGGCATGTTTTGGTTGAGGTTCCAGTGGCCTCGGGTGAGTTTTTGGTTGGTTAGACGGACTATTTCATTGTTGGAAAGAAAACTTGCAGAAAAACCAGATGCCGAGAATGCGGTCGCATTTCTCAAATGCGGACAGCATATCTCTCAAAGAGATCGCAAACCCAGCCAGATTTCTAGGCAAAGTTCATGTTATAAATGCGGTAGGAAATGCGGTCGCATTTCTAACATGCGGACCGCAGATCTGGCATTGAAATCGCAGAACAAGACAGTGTTTTGGGCAAAAATTAACGACAAGAATACGGTAGAGAATGCAATCGCATTCTTGAAATGCGGATTGCAAACCATGCCTCACACTGACTTTGGGATGAAGACTAGGGTACAATCTGCGATGGTCGCGTCAAATATGCAGACCGCATATCTGTTATGCGACAGATATGCGATTGCATTTTAAAACAGACAGGGTCGTTTTGTCTCGATTTTTGACCCCTTTATAAATAGAAATCAGTACCCATTTTGCCATGCAAAACCCATTTTTCGTTACCCACGAAGAGAAACACCTCCAAACACCATAAAATCACAGCAAATCAACCTCAAAATTATATCCAAAGGAGTTTTGGCCATCTTGAATATAGTTGGAGCCATAGAACTTGGATTGCAAATAATCTTGAAGGGATTTTTGGAAGAATTTCACGGGAAATATCGGGGTAAGTGTTCCTAACTCAATCTTGGTCAAATTTCCCAAACCTATTGCTATTCTAGTATGTAATTGGTGATTTAAGTTGGGGAAACTGTGGGAAAACCCTAAGCTTAGATTTTAAGACTTGGAGGTCGAACCGATGTAGGAATTCGATAAAATTTTGTATGGTTGAACTCGTGGGGAGATAAGGAACCTGTTGATGTGAAAATTTCTAAGCCTATAGAAGTGGGCCCGGGGCTCGGGTGTTGCTAATTTCGGAATCTCTTAGTATTTATTGATTGTTTTTGTGTGGGCTTTGTTACCCCAGCACATTATGACATATTAGTTCTAATTTTGGATAGATTCGATGCGCGCGAAGGCCAATTCAAAGGGCAAAGGCGTCGCGGGCTAAGGATTTTGCCGGTTTGAGGTGAGTAGTAATTGTAAATGATGCTCTGAGGGTTTGAAAACCCGGGTTGCACGTCGTAGTGCTATATTGAGGTGAGGCACGCGCTCCATGATGAGCGTGGGGTCGTTTACTACTGGGGATTGTGACTTGGTCCGTCCCGATCGATGATTTTACTACATATTTGATTGAAACTTATTTGATATCATCATGATTTGGGCTGATTGCCATATTTGGGCTTCGCGCCGGTTATTTAAACCCTTCAGGGGTATTTATCACTGTATCCTCACTATTTTAATTCATTACTTGAACTCAATCATGTTGTCTTCCACTGTTTTACAACTCAGTCACTTTTACTCAGTTTTGAGATTTAAATGACATTTTAAATGACGTAAAAAAGGGATCGGGTGGTACGCCTACCACGAGATATGATGTAAAAGGGATCGGGTGGTACGCCTACCACGAGATATGATGTAAAAGGGATCGGGTGGTACGCCTACCACGAGATATGATATAGCGCTTGGGCCGTAAGGGGCCCCTCCCGGAGTCTGTACACCCCTAGTGAGCGCAGGGTACCCATTGTGATATGGAAATATGCCCAGGGATGTTACAGTTGGTAACAATGGCAACTGGTAACCAGAGCTGGGGAGATGATACTGTTCTGTGATATTGCCCGAGGGGCGTGATTTTTAAATGATACTGAGCCCAGGGATGTTTCAGTTGGTAACAATGGCAACTGGTAACCAGAGCTGGGAAGATTTTGCTTGATTTCTCACTGATTTACTATTTTCAAATAATGTTTTACCGCTTCATTATGCATTGCCTTGTGCTTTACGTGTTTCCTTACTTTCAGTCATTACTTATATGTATTACTCACTGAGGTGGAAGTACTCACATTACTCCCTGCACCACGTGTGCAGATTCAGGCGTTATTGATTCCGCTCCGAGGCATTGACTACGACTGTCAGAGAGGTGATTCAGAGACTACGAGGTAGTTGTTGGCGTCCGCAGCCCCGTACCTCTTTTATCTTGTTGTTTCCACTTTCTTCAAACAATTGTGCCAGAGATATTGTAATAGTAATCTTATTATTAGGATTTCTTTAGTTGCTCATGACATTGTGACACCCCGGTTTGGGTTGTTGTCGGGATGGTTATCTATGTTTCAGCAAATTACTGCTATTAAAATATGTAAGTACTGTCTTAACTGCTTAAATTGAGATATAGTTTTAATCGGCTGGCCTTGTCTTCACGAGAGGCGCCATCACGACCGGGTTTGGGATTCAGATCGTGACAAGTTGGTATCAGAGCCTAGGTTACATTAGTCTCACGAGTCATGAGCTGGTTTAGTAGAGTCTTGCGGATGGGTACGAAGACGTCTGTACTTATCTTCGAGAGGCTGCAGAACCTTTTAGGAAAAACTTCATATTCTTGAAATTCTTGTCGTGCGAACTTGTGGATCCGAACACTAAACTTCTGCTATCCTATTCTCTCACAGATGGTGAGGCTGCGAACTACTGGACGAGGTGGAAAACCACCAGTATCGCCTACTGAGACCACCAGAGGCCGAGGACGTGGTCGTGGTCGTGGTCGTGGTAGAGGCAGAGCAGCGAGGGCAGCATCTGTTGATCCACCAGCTGCCCCAGCTCAGGAACAGGTTCCAGCAACACCAGCTCAGGCACCAGCTGTGCTTATTGTTATTCCAGGTCTTCAGGAGACCTTGGCCCAGATCTTATCAGTTTGCACTGGCATGGATCAAGCGGTTACAGCCACCACAGCCGCAACTACTTCGCAGGCCGGGGGAGGCAATCGAACCCCTGTTGCCCGTACACCTGAGCTAGGTAGTGCAGGGAATGCCGGGGGCACCTCCAGCCCAGCCGGTTGCACCAGCTCCAGAATTCATAGTACCAGTTATGCCAGATGATGAGCAGCGTCGTCTTGAGAGGTTTGGCAGACTCCAGCCTCCGTCATTTAGTGGTGCTGAGGGCGAGGATGCCCAGGGTTTTCTTGATAAGTGTCAGCGAATGCTCCGAACAGCCGGGATTCTTGAGTCTAGTGGTGTGGCATTTACCACGTTTCAGTTTACGGGAGCTGCCTTTAATTGGTGGGAGGCATATGAGAGGCGTAGGCCGGTTGATGCAGTGCCCCTTACTTGGCAGCAGTTCTCCGCTCTTTTCTTGGAGAAGTATGTGCTGTAGTCCCGCAGAGAAGAGCTGCGTAGACAGTTCGAATGGTTGCGACAGTGGGATATGACCGTGTCGCAATATGAGTCAAGATTTTCTGAGTTGGCTCGACATACTATCTGGATGGTTCCAACTGATCATGAAAGGATCAGGAGGTTTGTGGATGGCCTTAACTATCACCTCCGTATTCTTATGACCAGGGAGCGAGTATTGGGTGCTACCTTCGAGGAGGTGGTTGATATAGCTCGCGAGATTGAGACGGTTCGCCGTCAGGAGCGAGAGGAAAGGGAGGCTAAGAGGCCTCGAGGATCAGGCAGTTACAGTGGTGCTTCTTCGAGAGGCCAGTTTCAGCAGGGTAGAGGTCGTTCTTTCAGGCCTGCTCAGCCAGCCCGTCTAGATTATCGTGGGGCATCTGCAGGTCGTGGTTATCATGGGTTGCAGTAGGGTCAGTCATCACTCAGTGTCCTTCCGGTTCGTGCTCCGTCGGCCCAGGCATTTTATGCCGAGTGCATCTACTAGAGCACCAGGGAACTGTTATGAGTGTGGCGAGATGGGCCACATGTGGAGGCATTGTCCTCATCGTGGTGCTAGATCGTCCCAATAGAGGAGTCAACCCTCGACTTCTGCTCCAGTTACTTTACCACCCACCCAGCTAGCTAGGGGTGGAGGTCAAGCAGCCAGAGATCGCCCTAGAGGGGGAGGTCGAGCAGGCGGTGGCCAGGCTCGATTCTATGCTATCCCAGGCAGGACAGATGCCAGTGCTTCAGATGCCGTTATTACATGTATTGTTTCAGTCTGCCACAAAGATGCCTCTGTATTATTTGATCCCAGTTCCACCTATTCATATGTGTCCTCATATTTTGCTCATTATATGGGCACGCCCCGGGAGTTTCTTGCTTTACCTGTTCATGTGTCTACCTCGGTGGGCGATACTGTTGTTGTAGACCGTGTGTACCGGTTGTGTGTAGTAACTATTGGGGGTCTTGAGACCTGAGTGGACCTATTGCTATTAAGCATGGTAGACTTTGATGTCATTTTGGGCATGGATTGGTTATCTCCGTGTCGTGCTATTTTAGACTGTCATGCTAAGACGGTTACTTTGGCTATGCCGGGTATGCCGCGGATCGAGTGGCGTGGCGTGACTGATTATGTCCCTAGTAGGGTGATATCGTTCTTAAAGGCCCAGCGTATGGTTGGGAAGGTTGCCTTTCATACCTAGCGTTCGTGAGGGATGTTGGAGCTGAGACTCCAAGCATTGACTCTGTTCCTGTTGTGAGGGATTTTCCCAATGTATTTCCTGCAGACCTGCCGGGCATGCCACCGGACAGGGATATTAATTTTGGTATTGTCTTGGTGCTGGGCACTCATCCCATCTCTATTCCACTGTACCGTATGGCACCAGCAGAGTTAAAAGAATTAAAGGAGTAACTTCAGGAACTCCTAGATAAGGGGTTCATTCGGCCTAGCGTGTCACCTTGGGGTGCACCAGTTCTATTTGTGAAAAAGAAGGATGGCACGATGAGAATGTGCATCGATTATAGGCAATTAAACAAGGTAACAATTAAGAACAAGTATCCTTTGCCTTGCATCGATGATTTATTTGACCAGCTTCAGGGAGAGCGAGTGTTCTCCAAGATTGATCTCCGTTCAGGATATCACAGTTGAAAATCAGGGATTCAGACATTCTTAAGACTGCTTTCCGAACTAGATATGGTCACTATGAGTTTCTTATTATGTCTTTCGGGCTAACCAATGCCTCAGCGGCGTTCATGCAGTTGATGAACAATGTATTTCGGCCTTATCTAGATTCGTTCGTTGTGGTATTCATTGATGATATTCTGGTGTACTCGCGTAGTCAGGAAGAGCACGCAGAGCATTTATGAGTGGTATTGCAGAGATTGAGGGAGGAAAAGCTCTATGCGAAATTCTCTAAGTGTGAGTTTTGGCTCAATTCAGTGGTTTTCTTAGGACACGTAGTGTCCAGCGAGGGTATACAGGTTGATCCAAAGAAGATAGAGGCGGTTCAGAGTTGGCCTAGACCATCCTCAGTCATAGAGATTCGTAGCTTCCTTGGGTTGGCAGGCTACTATTGCCGGTTTGTTCAGGGATTCTCATCCATTGCATCGCCCTTGACCAAATTGACTCAAAAGGGTGTTCCATTTGTATGGTCGGACAAGTGTGAGGAGAGCTTTCAAAAGCTCAAGACAGCCTTGACCACAGCTCCGGTATTGGTTCTACCATCAGCCTCAGGTTCGTATACCGTATATTGTGATGCTTCGAGAGTTGGGATCAGTTGTGTACTAATGTAGGAGGGTAGAGTTATTGCTTATGCTTCTCGTCAGTTGAAGCCTCATGAGAAGAACTACCCCGTGCACAACTTGGAGTTTGCTGCCATAGTCCATGCATTGAAGATTTGGAGGCATTACTTGTATGGCGTGTCTTGTGAGGTGTTTACTGATCATCGCAGCCTTCAACATTTGTTCAAGCAAAAGGATCTTAATTTGAGGCAGCGGAGATGGTTGGAGTTGCTCAAGGATTATGATATTACTATATCATACCATCCGGGAAAGGCCAATGTGGTGGCCGCTGCGTTGAGCCGAAAGGCAGTGAGTATGGGGAGTTTGGCATACATTCCATTTGGGGAGAGACCTCTCGCAGTCGATGTCCAGACCTTTTCCAATAGGTTTGCGAGATTAGACATCTCGGAATCCAATCGGGTGTTGGCTTGCGTGGTTTCTCAGACCTCGTTATATGATCGCATCAGGGAGCGTCAGTATGACGATCCGCATTTGCTTGTCCTTAAGGATAGAGTCCAGCATAATGATGCTAAAGATGTGACCATTGGCGACGATGGAGTGTTGAGGATGCAGGGTCGGATTTGTGTACCCAATGTGGATGGGCTTCGAGAGTTGATTCTGGAGGAGGCCCATAGCTCACAATATTCCATTCAACCGGGTACCGCAAAAATGTATCAAGACTTGAAACAACATTATTGGTGGAGAAGGATGAAGAAGGATATTGTGGGATTTGTAGCTCGGTTTCTCAACTGTCAGCAGGTAAAATATGAGCATCAGAGACTGGGTGGTTTACTTCAACAGATAGTTATTCCCCAGTGGAAATGGGAGCGGATCACTATGGACTTTGTTGTCGGACTCCCACGGACTTTAAAGAAGTTCGATGCTATTTGGGTGATTGTGGATCAGTTGACCAAGTCTGCGCACTTCATTCCTGTGTGTACTACCTATTCTTCAGAATGGTTGGCAAGGATTTATATCCGAGAGATTGTTCGGCTGCATGGTATTCCAGTTTCTATCATTTCAGATAGAGGTACTCAGTTCACTTCGCAGTTTTGGAGAGCCGTGCAGAGGGAGTTGGGTACTCAGGTGGAATTGAGCACAGCATTTCATCCTCAAACGGATGGGCAGTCCGAGCGTACCATTCAGATATTGGAGGACATGTTACGAGCATGCGCCATTGATTTCGGAGGCTCATGGGATGAATTTCTGCCGCTTGCAGAGTTCGCTTATAACAACAGCTACTAGTCAAGCATTCAGATGGCTCCGTATGAGGTCTTGTATGGGACGGTGTAGATCTCCAGTTGGTTGGTTCGAGCCCGGTGAGGCTAGGCTATTGGGGACTGACTTGGTTCGAGATGCTCTAGAAAAGGTGAAAGTAATCCAGGAGAGGCTCCGTACAGCGCAGCCGAGGCAAAAGAGTTATGCTGATAGGAAGGTTCGAGATGTGTCCTACATGGTTGGTGAGAAGGACTTGCTGAAAGTTTCGCCCATGAAAGGTGTTATGAGATTCGGGAAGAAAGGGAAATTGAGTCCTCGTTTCATTGAGCCATTTGAAGTGCTTCGGAGAGTTGGGGAGGTGGCTTATGAGCTTGCTTTGCCACCCAGTCTGTCAAGTGTACACCCAGTATTTCATGTTTCTATGCTCCGGAAGTATATTGGGGGCCCGTCTCATATTTTGGACTTCAGCACGATTCAGTTGGATGACGATTTGACTTATGAGGTGGATCCAGTGGCGATTTTGGATCGTTAGGTTTGGAAGTTGAGGTCCAAGGAGATAGCTTCAGTGAAAGTTCAGTGAAGAGGTCGGTCCGTGGAGGAGGCTACCTGGGAAACCGAGCAAGAGATGCGGAGCAGATATCCTCACCTATTTGAGGCTTCAGGTATGTTTCTTGACTCGTTCGAGGACGAACGTTTGTTTAAGAGGGGGAGAATGTGACGACCCGGCCAGTCGTCTTGTGAGTTACCGCTCCGTTTTCCCCGTTTCTGCCTTATTATGCTTCGTTAGCCGTGTTTTATGTAATTGAGTTAAGTAGTTTGAGCGCAGAGTGGATTCGGTAAGAAATGAGACACTTAGTCTCTTTCAAGAAGGTTCAAGTTGTAAAAGTCAACCGAATGTTGACTTATGAGTTAGAGGACTCGAATGTGAGTTCCGATGGTTTGGTTAGTTTTGGGAGGTGATTTATGACTTAGGAGTGTGATCGAAATTGGTTTTAGAAGTCCGGTGTAGAATTAGGCTTGAATTGGTGAAGTTAGAATTTTTGGCGATTTCCGGTTGATAGGCGAGATTTTGATCCGAGGGTCGGAATGGAATTCCGAAAGTTGCTGTAGCTTCGATATGTGATTTAGGACTTGTGTGCAAAATTTCAGGTCATTCGGACATGGTTTGGTTGGGTTTAGATCAAAAGAGCGATTTAGAAGATTTTTGAAATCCTTAGGCTTGAATCCGACGCGAATTTGGCGTTGAGAGGTTGTTTTGAGCGTTCCGAAGGTTGGAACAAGTTTGAATAATGTTACGGGATATGTTGGCATGTTTTGGTTGAGGTTCCAGTGGCCTCGGGTGAGTTTTTGGTTGGTTAGACGGACTATTTCATCGTTGGAAAGAAAACTTGCAGAAAAACCAGATGCCGAGAATGCGGTCGCATTTCTCAAATGTGGACCGCATATCTATTAAAGAGATCGCAAACCCAGCCAGATTTCTGGGCAAAGTTCATGTTAGAAATGCGGTAGGAAATGCGGTCGCATTTCTAACATGCGGACCGCAGATCTGGCATTGAAATCGCAGAGCAAGATAGTGTTTTGGGCAAAAATTAACGACAAGAATGCGATCGCATTCTTGAAATGCGGACGCAAACCATGCCTCACACTGACTTTGGGATGAAGACTAGGGTACAATCTGCGATGGTCGCGTCAAATATGCAGACCGCATATCTGTTATGCGACAGATATACGATCGCATTTTAAACCCGACGGGGACGTTTTGTCTCGATTTTTGACCCCTTTATAAATAGAAATCAGTACCCATTTGCCATGCAAAACCCATTTTTGGTTACCCGCGAAGAGAAACACCTCCAAACACCATAAAATCACAGCAAATCAACCTCAAAATTATATCCAAAGGAGTTTTGGCCATCTTGAATATAGTTGGAGCCATAGAACTTGGATTGCAACTAATCTTGAAGGGATTTTTGGAAGACTTTCACGGGAAATATCGGGGTAAGTGTTCCTAACTCAATCTTGGTCAAATTTACCAAACCTATTGCTATTCTAGTATGTAATTGGTGATTTAAGTTGGGGAAACTGTGGGAAAACCCTAAGCTTAGATTTTAAGACTTGGAGGTCGAACCGATGTAGGAATTCGATAAAATTTCGTATGGTTGAACTCGTGGGGAGATAAGGAACCCGTTGATGTGAAAATTTATAAGCCTTGAGAAGTGGACCCGGGGCTAGGGTGTTGCTAATTTCGGAATTTCTTAGTATTTATTGATTGTTTTTGCGTGGGCTTTGTTACCCCAGCACATTGTGACATATTAGTTCTAATTTTGGATAGATTCGACGTGCGCGAAAGCCAATTCAAAGGGCAAAGGCATCGCGAGCTAAGGATTTAGCCGGTTTGAGGTGAGTAGTGATTGTAAATGATGCTTTGAGGGTTTGAAAACCCGGATTGCACGTCGTAGTGCTATATTGAGGTGAAGCACGCGCTCGATGATGAGCGTGGGGTCGTTTACCACTGGGGATTGTGACTTGCTCCGTCTCGATCGATGATTTTACTACATATTTGATTGAAACTTATCTGATATCATCATGATTTGGCCTGATTGCCATATTTGGGCTTCGCGCCGGTTATTTGATCCCTTCAGGGGTATTTATCACTGTTTCCTCACTATTTTGATTCATTACTTGAACTCAATCATGTTGTCTTCCACTGTTTTACAACTCAGTCACTTTTACTCAGTTTTGAGATATAAATGACATTTTAAATGATGTAAAAAAGGGATCGGGTGGTACGCCTACCACGAGATATGATATAAAAGGGATCGGGTGGTACGCCTACCACGAGATATGATATAGCGCTTGGGCCGTAAGGGGCCCCTCCCGGAGTCTGTACACCCCCAGTGAGCGCAGGGTACCCATTGTGATATGGAAATATAGCCCAGGGATGTTACAGTTGGTAACAATGGCAACTGGTAACCAGAGCTGGGGAGATGATACTGTTCTGTGATATTGCCCGAGGGGCGTGATTTTTAAATGATACTGAGCCCAGGGATGTTTCAGTTGGTAACAATGGCAACTGGTAACCAGAGCTGGGAAGATTTTGCTTGATTTCTCACTGATTTACTGTTTTCAAATAATGTTTTACCGCTTCATTATGCATTACCTTGTGCTTTACGTGTTTCCTTACTTTCATTCATTACTTATATGTATTACTCACTGAGGTGGAAGTACTCACATTACTCCCTACACCACGTGTGCAGATTCAGGCGTTATTGATTCCGCTCCGAGGCATTGACTACGACTGTCAGAGCGGTGATTCAGAGACTACGAGGTAGCTGTTGGCGTCCGCAGCCCCGTACCTCTTTTATCTTGTTGTTTCCACTTTCTTCAAACAGTAAGTAATTATAAATTTAGCAATACCAAGTACTCCTTGCAACGACATTTTATCAACAATACAAAAGAAAATCGTCAAAAAATTCAAAAATAAATCATGTGCTCATACATTTTACAATTTATGAAAAGTTTATCATCTAACTTCCACTAATGCATTACTGAAAATTGTTTAACCCAAAAATAGTTTTTGTGGTCAAAGCCAATAATAACGAAAATTGGGTTAATGATAACAAAATTTACTTCACTTTAAAAAAATGCGAGAATAAAATAAATAATTGAAATGATAAATAAAGGAAAGAAAGCTTATTGTTGATCGCTAATTTCTCCCAGAATTACAGATCGGAGTTCAATCAAGTAAAACTAAAAGACTGATTGCATATAATTGAAAATATTCAGATGTTATATAAAATGAGGTAAGGGTCCTTATATAAGGATACACAACTGTAACAATTCCTTTAATTAATTCTTACCCATTACTAACATTACTTGCATTAATTACCTGTTACTAAATTTACTCGTAATGGTTATGGTTATAATAGATGATCGCGCATAATAAGGGTTAATACTGATTCCCTTTTTATATTTATAACCGATTCATGAATCTTCCCCTTTTATGGTCATCATGCATCTCGTGCCTATTTTTTCTTTCTCAGATATCATATACGGTACCTTCTTTGATAAAATACCGTGGGTATTTTATCCATGCCTTTCCATCTTTCTTTATTGGCCCGATATAAGTGCCACCAATTACCATACTATTAATCCACGTGTCATACTTTTTTTCCACCAATGCAGATAGTCCCCCCACTTTCTAAATATTCTCAACAGAATATTCGGGAAGTGGTTAGTTCATTTATGACGGGAATGTCTTGCCGCCTCTTCCCAACTATCATAATGCTTTTTTCAGAAACGATAGACATACATCCTTTCCATTTAATGCTCAGGACATGTGTCATGTTGTAATTGGCTCTTTAATTTTCAGCGCCTTTTTAGGGTTTTGTGCGGCTGCGCTAGTTTGAAGTGACGGTTCCTTGATGACGGACCTTTCATATAAATACCGCATTATAACAACCCAACTAGTCGTTTTGAGCATTTGTACTTTGCTCGGTGGTTTGAAACTTTGAGTAGCTTCACATTATGTATTATGACTTGCGTGTATGGTTGGTTTCGGTTTTCGAGCAGTTCGGGATTGGTTTAGAAGAATGATTCTCGTTTGAGAAGCTTTAAGTTGGAAGAGTTGACCAAGGTTTGACTTTTGGGTAAACGGACTCGAAATCGGGTTTTAATTGTTCCAATAAGTTCGTATGATGATTTTGGACATGTCCACAAAGTGTGGTTAAATTCTGAGGAGTTTCGGATAAGTTTGCGTTGTATGGTCATTGTTTTCGGTTTCGACGTCGATTTGAGTATAAAGGTTAATATATTGAGAAAACGGCCTTTGATTCGTGTTTCGACTAAATTATTATATCCGTATCGTAATTTTAAAAGTATAGCAATTGAAATCATCAAATTTCGACATTGTATGAGGAATTTATAGTCATTTTACTTAGAATTAGGTTGCTAGATTTTTCAGTTAATTACCAAATTGCCACTGAATTCGTATTTAAAAATCTGCACTATTTTCAAATTTTGAAACCAACATGTTTCCTTCATTATAAGCTCAAATGAAGTGATTCAAAAGCCTAACTTGACTAGTATTTCACGAGGAATCCATTGGAGGTATCAAAAGCGAGTTTCGAGATCGTTTGATACCAGAAACAAGGCTGAACAACTGAGCAAAAACATATAATATCGAGGGTTTGTTCATTTGGTCATATTTTGAGTTGGGAAGCTCGGATTTGGGGGGCTTTTGGAGGCGATTTTCACCACATGGATTGAGGTAAATGTTATATACTCGGTTTTGATTATATTTCGTGAATCTATTTTCCATTTTGTCATTTGGATTATGAATTTTAAAGAAAAATTGAGGATTTTTGTCTAAATTTCCCTAAAGTGAATTCTTGAGTGTTGAACATCGATTCAGAGTCAGATTTGAGTAAAACTAGTATGGTTGGACCCGTAATTGAATGGGTTGTCGGATTTTGTGAGCTTTATCGGGTTCTGAGGTGCGGGTCCGGATTTGACTTTTTTGTTTACTTTGGGCTTTTGACTAAAGATCCAACCTTTATTGATTGGGATTGTTTCCTTTGCTGATATTTGATGTATTTGAGTTGCTTTTGGTTAGTTTTGAGCCGTTGGGAGGTTGTTATACGCGGGATGGCATTTATAGAAGTATTATTAGGCTTGCTCGGTATTGGATTTGGCTTGTTCGAGGTAAGTAACACTTCTAAACTTGGTGCTGAGGGTATGAATCCCAAAACATACGTGTTATGTGCTTGGTGTTGAGGTGACGCGCATGCTAGGTGACGGGCGTGCACCATGTGAATTATGACTGGGTTGATTCCGTGGTAATGTGTAGTTACCTAATCTTGTTTCTATCCATAAAATTTTTACGTGTTAGAGTAATTGAACTATGATCCTTGTTAGAAACCATATTTAGGCTATCTGCTTATTCTGTTGAGACCCACTGAGGTAATCTCCGCTGTTGAGTTAATTGCTTAAATTGCAATTACATACTCAGTCATATTCATTCATCGCATATCATATCTCAGTCTCTGTTATAATTTGTTACCACATCATATTATCATTATTTGGCTGATTGGCATGAGATTTGTGAGTCCGGGACCCAGTGAGCGTATGTACCGAGTGCTAAGTGCCGAGTGCCGAATTTCTAGTGATTGAGTGTGAGACAGTGAGATTGAGTACTCTAAAAGTGCGAGTACATGAGTTCATCACTGTGATGCATTACATTTGACATGCATACTTGGCATGTTGGCATAGAGATGCATTTCCTTATGCTAAACGGTATTGTGACATCCATGGCTTCACATGTACATTGACATGTAGGCATAGAGGTGTAATTTTCTCATGATATCTGATAATGAAACATCTCATCTGTTGTTGAAAGTTTTTAGAAAAAATCACAGTTTTCTAATACACTCATATTTTAGTGATTTCGGTGAAAGATTTGAGTATTACTATTATACCTGAAAAGCATGCCTATTTTCCGTAACTGTGAATGAGCTGAGCATCATATCTTTGAGTTATTGCTTGTACTGCTTATATTATATTAGTATGAGTTATTCTTGGGTATTGATGTTGGACTCTGACTGTTGTCCAAGATCGTCACTGCTTTCAACCTAAGGTTAGGTTTGTTACTTATTAAGTACATGGGGTCTGTTGTACTCATACTACACTTTGAAGCTGATGTTACTGTATATGGCGGAGCTGGCATTGAAGATGAACCTGCATTCCGGTTATAACTGTCTCTTGTTCTTGGTAGCTTTAGATTTATAAATCTATTTATGTACGTTTCGAACAGATGATGTATTTATTTTATACCAGCTTTGTAAACTCTAAGTCTTAGAAGCTCATGATTTGTACTACCATTTCTTGGAATTTTATATAAAATTTGAATCAGTTCATCATTTATTTTCTCAATAAATCTCATTCGAATTGGATTGTTGCTAATTGGTTTACCTAGCGGGTTGGGTTAGGAGCTTCACGACTAGTTGGATTTTGGATCGTGTCAAGTTGATAGCAGAGCTCTAGGTTCATAGGTTCTACGAGTCATGAGCAAGTGTCTAGTAGAGTCTTGCGAATCGGTATGATGATGTCCATACCTATCTTCGAGAGGCTACAAGACATTTAGGATAAACTTACCATCTTTCTTTCGTTATCGTGCGACATTGATTCTGCTTGAAACGTATCTCTTTGAATTCCTTCCACTCATTCGTATGTTATGTGAGCACTGGGTATCAGCTGTGCATCGACGGCTCGTAATTCCATGGATGAAGTGCGAGTTGTGTTTTTAGTGTTTTGGTCATGGGCTAGTCTAGAGGTCGGATTTTGACGGCAGCTTAGGTATGGTGATTTCAGTTGTGTGAGTATGTGCTTTTGGACTTCTACGTCCAGTGATGTCCCTATAAGTGGGACTGGTGGCTGGGTGAGTGGTTGGATGGCTATATGATGAGTAGGATGTGACTACGGGATGTGTTCAAATGGTTTGAATGTGACGGGAATAATTTGCTTGAGATATGAAAAGTACTATTGGATGCCTGGTTTATGTGGATGTGTCATACAGTCTTGAGTTATGAAGGTTATTGAGAGATTTTTTCATGTTATTTTATTTGTGGAACGAAATATATCTTCATGTCTTGTTGATGAGTTTAGACTCGGGAAGATTAAGTGATTGCGTAGTAGTTATGGCTGTGAAAGTGTATAGAGAGATGTCAGTTTGAGGCTAAGCAGGTGGGTTATCACCTGCGGGATAATCTACAGATGTATAATCCTTATGATGTTGTGTGAAGGCTTTCTTTTTTACTAGTGGGTATAGGTGTTACAATTTGAGTTTGGATTGGTTGAGAAAGTTGACCTGACCGTCACGAGGATGAATGCGAGCTTAGCAGATAATTTGAGGTATTATTTAGTTTGTGTTACATGAGCTTATGAAGTATTTAGTTGAATCTCATTGCGGTATTATGGCAGTAATAGAATATGGGCAATGTGAGTTATCGAGTATTTTGCTCTATGGCTTTGAGCCAAGTGGGAGAGTCTGCTATCGACGATTTGATTGCATGATTACATGTTGTATTGGTTTTGGTCTGAAGCATACTTGTAAATTAGTGGTGACTTGTAGAGGTTGAGATCGAGGATGACTCAACTGAGGAGATTTCTGGATATGAGATATATTACACTTTATGGGTATATGGAAATCACGGGATGATTTGAGTTTGTTATTCGTGACGGATGTAGTGTGCATGGAGTAGGGATTCACTCGATTTTATAGAGGTGTGCATTACTTCTTTGGGTGTTGGTGTGCTAATGCAGCACATGATGTTCGTCTCGTTTGGACGGCGTTTGAGATTGGATAGAGTGGAGGACTCTCGAGAAGGCTCTAATGGATTCAAGATTTTATGCGGCAATTGAGAACTTTCCGGATTTGTATATGGCTAAGATCTGAGATTTGCATTGGATGGTGCCGAGACCCGCGGTATTTCTATATTACTATGGATTTTGCGTTTCAATATCAGAAAGGTAACAGGAACAACTTTAAATTCACGGAAGGTCTCTTCAGAGTGGGTGTCTCGATTGTGGTACTTTTGGGGTGCTTAAGAAGGAATACATCAGCTTATGGGCCTTAGGGCTGTGTGATTTTATGCTAGGATTTTTTGTGGTGAGCTTTGGGTAAGGGTCGTGGTGTTCTGGCAAGGAGAAGTGTCAACTTGAGGGTAATTTGTAAGGAACTCGGAGAAATAGGACAACTTGGTGGTAGATCGGATCAGCATGGTAATGGGTATAATCGGTTCTTTTGGTTCTTATGATGTGGTGAGTCTCTACATGTGTTTTGTGGAAAAACACTTAGGCTTGGAAACCTTCATGGCTTGGTTGAGTTAGAGAGATTCATTTATGATGGCTTGGTTATGTGCAAATGAGCTTCGAAGTGTTCTCGATGACTTATGCCACAACTTGAGATAGATATTAGCTACATGTATGAGGGGTATGTGGCGTGTTATGATTCTCCTGGATGGGATCAAGTGGAAGGTTTCCAGCTAATCGAGTATGTAATCTGCTTGTGACCCAGGGTCGATAATGTGGTTCTCGTGTATTCATATGATGGCATGATAGATGTAGTGTGTTGTGTGGGATTGAGATTTGCATGTGCAAGGTCACGGTTCAGTTTTGAAGGAAAGTTCATGAATTCTTAGACAACATGGATGATTTCAGATGACTAGATGAATGTTATTACTACTTGGTATTTCCTGAGAAGAGTGTGCATTTCAGAAGGCGCATTGTGTCTTGACTTACAGATGCTTCATTGGTATTGCGGTACTCGTTTGGTTGATCGACTGCTGATGTTCAGATTTTGCTATGTGGCATGGAAGAATTATAGAAGTATTTATCTTGGGGATGATTATGTATGAGAGATGTGTTAGTCATTCGAGTGCTGGAGTTGAGATCGGCTATGGTGGTTCATGTGTTATATGGATTTGGAGACTGGGAGTTCTCGGAAGCAAATTGTTTCGGGATTGCAGATTGTGAAGATGTGGCCAAAGTTAGCTAGATGGTAGTACATGCTATGGTTAGGTCATTGTGGACTTTTGGAGGGCCATTTATCTATTTTGGGATGACCGGAGTTTATTTGGGGGCCCATTGGTATGCCCAATGAGAATGTGCATTCTACACCGGGTCGGATTTGTTGACTCAGCACCATTATTGCTGAAAGGTGTGTCATTCAGTTAGAGTTGAGCTTGTTCGTGTTCTGATATGTTCTATGTGTTATTCTTCTATGCTACAAGGGGTTGTTATTTGTTGGTTATATGCACACTCGATGCAATTCTGTTTGGGCCTTGTAGCGAAATTCGAGCGAAATGGTTATTGGGTTGTTGAATGGTTGATTGCGCCTTGGTTATGATCTTTTCGGGCTATGGTATATTGTGTTATTCGATTCTCCATGGTTATGGTCATGCACTCCATATACTTGATGTCGAATTGCGTGTGGTAGTTGATTTTGAGCATTTTGGCTTGAGGTATGTCATAGGATCGATGTTTGGATGGGGTCACGCGTTGCGGCGGAGTTATGTTGAGATATGATCTTTTGAGTTAGATTCGTGTGTTTCAGTTCTACTATGTGTGATGAGTTCGTGCATTGCGTTTGTGGTGGCACTTGTTGATCTTGCGGGATGGTTCTCTCATTTGAGTCATTTTTCATATTTGAGTACATTTGAATTGTTGCTTATTGGTGCACAGATTGCACAATTGTGGCTTTAGATTTTATTGGTGTGGCATGTCAATAGTATAGTTGTGTTTGATGAGATAAGGTTATTGAACCTAGAATAGATACTATCGGATTTGATTACGGTATGTTTGGAAGAATAATATCGAAAGTCAGCTTAGGATTTGGCTTTGGTTCTTGTCGGACGAAAGAGAGAGAGCTCCACGACTTGTTGATCTGATGAGTGATTATGAGTTTCTGCGTGTTTCTTTCATCATCGGCGTACGAAGGTTTTGAACGAGGTTTTATTTGATATAAGGTTTACCACCGGTACCAGGTTTGTTTTTGAGCAGCTACTGTGATCGGAGGTCATTGCTACGAGTATGTCAGTTATGTGGTATATCATGTGATTACAACGGTTACGACTTGATACAGCTTGTTCAGACTTATACATTGTATAAATTCGAGATTTGGGTCTTGTAAGGAATTCCGGATGTTTGAAATTTGGTTCTAAGGCTTACAGACTAAGGTAAAACTAATGATCTTTAGTTATGTTGTGTTGTCAGGCTTACATGTATTAGGGTGGCGTAGGATCACCCCCGGGTATGTGCAAGGTAAGGTTACACAACAATTTGATGGCTTTGGAACGATCTGGGTACGTTCGAGAAAGAATGTTCGTTTAAGTGGGGGAGAATGTAACGACCCGACCGGTCATTTTGAACATTTACACTTCGCTCGGTGGTTTGAGACTTCGAGTAGCTTCATATTAAGTATTATGACTTGCTTGTATGGTTGGTTTCGATTTTTGAACGGTTCGGAATTGATTTGGAAGAATGATTCTTGTTTGAGAAGCTTTAAGTTGGAAGACTTGACCAAGGTTTGACTTTTGGGTAAACGAACTCGAAATGTGGTTTTAATTATTCCAATAAGTTTGTATGATGATTTTGGACATGTCCACAAAGTTTGGTTAAATTCTGATGAGTTTTGGATAAGTTTGGGTTGTATGGTGATTGTTTTCAGATTCGATATCGATTTGAACATAAAGGTACTATATTGAGCAAGCTTTTTTTGATTCATGTTTCGACTAAACCATTATATCCGTATTGTAATTTTGGAACCATAGCAACTGAAATCATCAAGTTTTGACATCGTATGAGGAATTTATGGTCATTTTCTAAGAATTGGATTGCCATATTTTTTAGATTAATTACCAAATTGCCACTGAATTCGTATTTAAAAATCTACACTATTTCCAAATATTGAAACCAACATATGTCCTTCATTATAAGGTCAAATGGAGTGATTCAAAAGTCTAACTTGACTGAAATTTCATGAAGAATCCATTAGAGGCATCAAAAGCGAGTTTGGGGATCATTTAGTATAAGAAACAAGATAGAATAACTGGGTAGAAGCATATGATATCGAGGGTTTGTTCATTTGGTCATATTTTGAGTTGGGGAGCTCGGATTTTGGTGATTTTGGAGGTGATTTTCACCACTTGGATTGGGGTAAGTGTTATATACTCGGTCTTAATTATATTTTGTGAATCTATCTTTGATTTTGTCATTTGGATTATGAATATTTAAAGAGAAATTGAGGATTTTGTCTAAATTTCCTAAAGTGAATTCTTGAGTTTTGAACATCGATTCGGTCGGATTTGAGTGAAACTAGTACGGTTGGACTCGTAATTGCATGAGTTGTCGGATTTTGTGACTTTTGTCAGGTTCCGAGGTGTGAGCCTAAGTTTGACTTTGGGCTTTTGACTAAAGATTCAACCTTTATTGATTGGGATTATTTCCTTATATATTTAAGTTGCTTTTGGTTAGTTTCGAGCCGTTCAGAGGTTGTTACATGCGGGATGGCATTTCTAGAAGTATTGTTTGGCTTGCTCGGTATTGGATTTGGCTTGTTCTAGTTAAGTAATACTTCTAAACTTGGTGCTGAAGGAATGAATCCCTAAACATATGTGTTATGTGTTTGGTGTTGAGGTGACGCGCATGCTAGGTGACGGGTGTGTGGGCATGCACCGTGTGAATTATGACTCGGTTGATTCCGTGGTACTGTGTAGTTACATATTCTTGTTTCTATCCATGAAATTTCTACGTGTTAGAGTATTTGAGCTGTGATCCATGTAAGAAACCATGTTTAGGCTATATGCTTATTCCGTTGGGACCCACTGAGGTCATCTCTACTGTTGAGTTATTTGCTTAAATTGCAATTACATACTCACTCATATTCATTCATTCGCATATCATATATCGGTCTCTATTATAATTTGTTACCACATCATATTATTATTATTGGGCTGATTGACATGAGATTTGTGAGCCCGGGAGACTGGAGAGATTGAATATTGAGTTAAGGCCTGAGGGTCGGATTGTGAGCGATATTCATGGGATCGGACTGCATGTTGCAACAGGTTTTATTGATTCATTATAGGATTGGGCTGCACATCGCAGCAGGTTTTATTGATTCATGATAGGATCGGGCTGCATGCCATAACATGCCATGTTTGCTTATATTAGCGCTTGGGCAAGATCTTCCCCTCTAGAGTCTGACATACCAGCAGTGAGCACAGGTACTGACTGGAGAGTGCCGAGCGATTTAGTGTACCGAGTGATTGAGTGTGAGACAGTGAGTTGAGTACTCTGAGAGTGCGAGTACATGAGTTCATCATTGTGATGCATTACATTTGACATGCATACTTGGCATGTAAGCATAGAGATGCATTTCCTCATGCTAAATGGTATTGTGACATTTATGGCTTCACATGCACATTAATATGAGGAAATGCATCTCTATGCTTCATGCTAAATGGTATTGTGACATTTATGGCTTCACATGCACATTAATATGTAGGCACAGAGGTGTATTTTTCTCATGCTATCTGATAACGAAACATCTTATCTGTTGTTGAAAGTTTTTGGAAAAAATCACAATTTTCTGATATACTCATATTTTGGTGATTTCGGTGAAAGATTTGGGTTTTACTGTTATACCTGAAAAGCACTATTTTCCGTAACTATGAACGAGCTGAGCATCAAATCTTTGAGTCATTACTTGTACCGCTTTTATTATATTATCACGAGTTGTTCTTGGCTATTGGTGTTGGACTCTAACCGCTGTCCAAGCTCGTCACTGCTTTCAACCTAAGGTTACGTTTGTTACTTATTGAGTACATGGGGTCGATTATACTCATATTACACTTCTGCACCTTGCGTGCAGATTTTGGAGCTGATGTTTCTGTGTATATCGGGAGATGGCATTAAAGAGAACCTGCGTTCCGGTTATAGCTACCTCTTGTTCTTGGCAGCTTTAGATTTATAAATCTTTTTATGTACGTTTCAAACAGATGATGTATTTATTTCATACCAGCTTTGTAAACTCTAAGTCTTCGAAGCTCATGACTTGTACTACCAGTCTTTGGGATTTTGTATAAAAGTTCAATCATTTCATCATTTATTTTCTCAGTAAATTTCAATTGAATTGGATTATTGCTAATTGCCTTACCTAGCGGGTTGGGTTAGGTGCCATCACGACTAGTTGTATTTTGGGTTGTGACACGCTATGCAACTTAACAATCTCTTATTCTCTCTTGCATTTATATTCTAACTTTTCTTGCAATTTTCTTATTTCTTTGTGTTTTCACCATTTAAAGATGATTTCCCATTCTTCAAACCCTTCTTTATCATTAGACCCCTGTAAGTAGTTATTATTCATTAACTTCCTCCCTCTTCTGCCCTAATAAGAAGTAGAAAAGGCGGTAGACTTCATAACTTAGGTTCTTTATCTAACCGTAGCTCCACCCTTCTCAGAAGAGTACTGCAAAACCTTCTTCTTCTAGAGCAAGAACCTCAACAACTCCTAGATCTTCCTCTAGAGAGAAAGACCATAATGAATCCATGTAGGAGCCTACCATGTCTGAAATTCTTCCTAAAGAATTTTCTTTCATATCAAATCGTGAAGTATGAGAAAACAGATTTCTTCCATAGCATCACTTAACCCTGCCGATCATTACCCTACTTTGATCACTTCCGGTCTCCTTCCCTTAGTTAGTCGTGAATGCAATTGGAAACCTAATTTTACTGTGGTAATCCCTAGTGTTGATGATTGAATTACCTCTCTTCGTGAAGGTTATTAGTTTGTTTATACCTATCCTTTTACTTTAGGGTTCAATCCTCCTATCAACCCAGTAATAATTGAGGTTTGTCATTACTTCATTGTCTGTCTTGGCCAAATAGATTTGATTATGTGGAGGGCAGTAGCTTGCCTTCGTTATTTGTCAAATAGAAGTATTGTTTTCTGTCTGGTGGTAAGAAGTAAGAGAGTTTTAGTTAGCCCCGAGGATGACCGTGACTGTGGCTCGTGAGCCTGATTCGTAGTTGTTCCCACTCATGACTTAGTGGGTGATGAAAACATGCCCTTCCCTGAGAAATGGAACTTTCCACATGAGTATTTTTCTTTACTTTTTTGCTTCCCTCATGGTTTCAATCTTTCTTACATGCGTTTATATTTACTTTTCATCAATCATGGAGGTTTTTGGAGAAATTCCTGACTTTCGTGATTGGGTAGAAAAATATTGACTGCTGCTCCCATGGAACAGAGATCATGGAAATTTCTTTCCCAGAAGTTTGGATGGAAAATGAAGACCCACATTATTCTTTGTTACCATGGTTATTTCCTTTATTTTCCTTCTTTTGCTTTAACCCCCATTCGTTTTTCATTTTTTGTTGTTTCTAGGGTTTGCTATTCGTGGCATCAACACCGCTTCTATTCCTACTGCTAGGCTTTCTGTTAGCACTACACATGAACAAATTCTAAGCGTGTCCTCTTCTAAGAGGAAGAATGCTGAAGCTCGTGAATCTGAAGAAGAAGAAGATAATGAAGATGGCTCTTTGGTGAGGAAGCCATGATTAAGAAGATGTGTGGTCTTAGATGATGTAGTCCCTGTTCCTTAAGACCCGCCTTCAGGCTCCGTGTCTTTCAGTCTTGTTGATGAACCAGAGAGTGTCTATTTGGACATCTCTGAAGATGAAGATGTTGACCATTCTGGTAATCCCTCCTCAAATCCTGTTGATAGACCTTTCCCCCAAGGATTTGAGGGTGAAGAAGATTTTGGCCCCATATCTGAAGAGCCACCACTTGCTGCTCTTCCAATGAACCCAGTTGCTCCTGTTGTTAATCCTCTCATTTCTTCTATCACCTTACCTGCAGCCATCCCTGTTGCCGCACCTGCCGCTATTTCTCGTGAAGAAGCTGATCCTTCTAGCGGGAGACAAAGCATGAATAAGGTGTTGATTGAAGTCCCCGATGGTGGGAATCTGTTAAAGAAATCTAGCCGAGCTGCAGTATGGTTGAAACCATTGATTGGCCCATAGGAAAGGGAGAAGCTTGAGTCTCTTAACTCCGGACCTTAATGAATGATGTTATTCATTCTGCCCTTAAGGTATATCATTCTTTCCTTACATTTCTTCCTCTTCTTCTAGGTTTATAACCGTGTCTTTTTGCAAATCAATTTAACAGGTACAGAGCTAGTGACAAGGATATCCTGGACTGATCAGCAAGTGATTGAGCTGCGTACTGAACCTGATAATTGGAAGGAACAGTTGGAAAGCCTCCAACTTGAAAGGGATATTCTTGCTGAAGAAAAAGGGGCTTTGGAGCAACAACTGAAGATAACCACTGCCGAATTAGCGGTTTTGAAGGCCTCTTCCAATCATGTTGAAAAGGATAAGGACATATTAGAATTTTCCTTTGCTGAGCAGAATTCAAAGGCAACTGAGGAGATTAGAAACTTGAAAGAGCTTCTAAATCAGAAGGAGGTGTACGCTGGTGATTTAGTGCAAATGCTCACCCAAGCTCATGGGGATCTCCGTGCCTCTTCTGATAAAATCTAGTTCCTTGAGGGCTCTCTTTGACCTTTGAAGTCATCCTATGAAGCTTCGAAAGCTGAAAAAAATAGACTTGAGGGTTTAGATTGAACAATTGAAAAAAGACTATGAAGCTCTTGAAGAAACACTTGATGTTAGCAACCAGGAAGGTTTTGACCTCGAAGCTGAAATTACCAAAGCTAAGGAAGCAATTGAGTAAGCTTAGCAATGTCAAAGTTTCTCAACACCCGAGGATGAAAGTTCAAAAGGCACTGGAGATGGTCTCGCCCCTGATCAAGCAGATGCCCAACCTTCGTCTTCTCAAGTTGATCCTTCTACCCCTGTTGATGATGATCCTTCCCTTTTTCACCTTTATATTTAGAAGTTACTTTTGTTGGTGTTTGTTGAAACATTTTTGTTTTTGCTTCAAGGTGGTTTTTGGGAAGTTTTTCCCTCCCTGTTTTTTGGGATGTTGACATTAATATCATTTCGTTGCAAACCTTATATTATGCCTTTTTTCTCTTTATGCTTCGAGCTTTTACTTGCACTCAAAAATGCTTTAATAGATCATGTCTTAATATGCACGTTTTTTTTAATAAAATAGGGCTCATTTATATTAACAACACTAATGAAGATGACGTCTCATCTTCATATTGGCACAAAGATATGAAATATGAAGTAATTTGAAGAAGTTTTATTTGAACTTTCAAACAAATATTTATGTACAACATTTTCATAACTTCTTTGTTTATAGCAGGTTTACAAGTATTGGTATAATCTCCCAAGACTAAATTTATAGTCTTAACCTAAAAGCTTGTGGGAGTTTTCTGCAGGTTCTTCAACTCTTTACTTCCCATTCTTTCTGCGAGCTTGATAATTTGACATTTTCTTTAAGGTTTTTCCTTTGGCTAAGCTATGCTTTTGTGGTGTACATCTTTTTTCTTTGTGTACTTCTCCATATGCACAGTCCCCCCAGTGTTTGAGCATTGAAGCATAAAATCTTGAACACTGGATCAGCTCCTTACTTTGGTCCTTTTCCTGAAAAAAGGAAATACACACGGGACTCGGAGGTAACTTTTTAGATGATGACTACTTAACCCTTGCAATCAGAATTGTTGTAACCTAGACCGGGAATAAATAAGTATTCCGCGTGCCTTTCGGGTCTAATATCATCATTTGGTACGGGCTAGATTTTTGCCTGTCATATAAAATCATTAGTAAAACATAAATGAACTAAGTTAAAAAATGAACTTCTATGATACTTGACTGTGGGTATTAACTTCTTTAGAAGTAATACTTCTTCAAATGGACTGCATTCCAATGAGATGGTAACACCTTTCCGTCCATAGTTTCCAACTCATATGCTCCTTTTCCAACAATGACTTTAACCCTATATGGACCTTCCCAATTTGGACTTAGCTTTCCTGCATTTGTCGCCTACGTTGATTGAAACGCTTTTTTGAGGATAAAGTTCCCAATCTAGAAATATCTTAGGTTCGCCTTCCTGTTATAGTATCGTTCAATCCTCTGCTTTTGTGCTACCATCCGAATCAAAGCTGCCTCCCTTCTCTCCTCTATGAAATCTAAGTTTGTACGAAGTTCTTCTTTGTTTGACGATTCATTTGTATGCGCGTACCTTGTTCTCAATTCTTCTATCTCTACTGGAATTAAAGCCTCAGTTCCATAAACGAGTGAGAATGGGGTTTCTCCCGTGCTTATTTTTGTCGTGGTTCAGTAAGCCCATAATACCCTCGGTAGCACTTCTGGCCACTTGCCTTTTGATTCTTTTGATCGCTTCTTCAGATTGTTGACGATGACCTTTTTTTGTCGACCCAGCTTGACCGTTAGCTACAGGATGATAAGGTGCTGAAGTAATTCGTTTAATTTTCCAGCTTTTGAGAAAATTAGTAACCTTCGCACCTGCGAATTGCGGCCCATTATTGCAAACGATTTCCCTTGGGACTCTAAATCGACATAATTATATTTCTCCAAATGAAGTCCATAAGTTCTTTTTCTCATACCTGTTTAAAGACACCAGCTTCTACCTATTTCAAAAATTAGTCCGCCATAATTAACGGAAAATCGTACCTTTCCCTCGGTTTGAGGTAGAGGACTCTACGATATCCATCCCCTATTTCATGAATGGCCACTGTGTATGATTGAATGTAACAATCTGCTGGTCGATGCATATTATTTGCATATCATTGGCACTTATCGCACCTTGTGTCAAAACTTTTTGCTTTATCTTCCATTTTTGGCCAATAGTATCCTGCTTTTATCAGTATTTTCACTAATGATCTTCCCCCGACATAATTACCGCGATATCCCTCATGCACTTCTCTCATTACATATTCAGTTTGCGAGGTCCAATGCGCCATGCTAAAGGTCCTCCAAACATTTTACGATACAAATTTCCCTCTATTAGTCAATACTGAGCAGCTTTCAATCGTAGTAATTGGGATCTCTTTTTATCCTCAGAAAAAATTTCATACTGCAAATAATTCACAAACTCGTTTCTCAATACCAAGTTAAATTATTGAAATTTATCTCATTCTTGGTTTGATTAAGGGCTGAATAAAACAGGTGTACCGCAATTGCATTTTCTGCATTTGACACATCAACCACAGACACCAGAATTTCCAATGCATCAGCTTCTGTATTTTCTTCCCTGGGTATTTGTGCAGCTTTTCAAGTCTGGAACTGCCTCAGTAATTCTCGTACCATTTCTAGGTATTGTTGCATTCGTGTCTCTCTTGCCACGTAAGTTCCTTACATTTGGTTTATTACCAGTTGCGAGTCACTCCTGATTACGATTTGTTCAACACCAAGTTCTCTTGTGAGCTTTAAACCTGCAATCATATCTTCATACTCTGCTTCATTGTTAGTAATTGGATAATACTTTATTGCTTGTCTTATTATCTCTCCTGAAGGTGGAATTAAAACAATTCCCAAATCTGCTCTTTTAACATTTGAAGAATCGTTAGTAAATAAGGTCCAAGTCCCCAGATTAGATCCGATGAACACACGTACCTCTTTTTCTGCTTCAAGAAGTATGTTCAAGATGAAATCTGCTACGCAATCCTTCAGTACCTGAGACTTTATGGCAGTTCTAGGCTGATATATAATATCATATTCACTAAGCTCTAAAGCCAATTCAGCTAATCTTCCTTGACTACATAAATAGGATGGCATTGAAATTAAGGGCGTAAGTTTCTTGAGTCATAATTAATGCTAATGCAAGTTTCTCTAAATGTGGATACCGTGTCTTGACATCTAATAAGGATTTAATAACATAATAGATTGGAGATTGCTTACCCTTATCTTCACGTACTAGCACTGCGCTTGCTGCCATTTCTGACACTGCAAAGTAAATAAGCAATCTTTCTCCGTCCCTTGGTTTTGCTAGCGGTGGCGGTTTCAATAAGTATGACTTTAAATCCTTCAAAGCTTGTTGACATTCATTAGTCAATTCAAATTGATTTTGCTTTTTTAATATTCAAAAGAATTTAAAATATTTTTCTGAAGATTTGGCTATATACCTTCCTTAAGCTGTTACTCTACCTGTTAATCTTTGTACCTCTCTTTTGCTTGTGAGTACATCAGGTATTTCCTCAATTTCTTTGATCTAAGCGGGATTCACTTCAATGCCCCTATTAGAAACAAGAATCTAAAAAATTTACCTTAAGCAACACTAAAGGCGCACTTTTTCTAGTTTAACTTCATGTTGCAGTTGCGGAGAATTTCGAAGGTTTCAATCAAGTGCTGGAAATGGTCCCTTACTTTGTCACAACCCAATTTCCACTATAGGCTGTGATGGTACCCAACTTTGCTGCTAGGCAAGCCAATGGTGAACTACCCATGTAATTGCTCATTTTAATATTATTAAAGTCTTTGATTTTTATTTAATATAGAAACAAATAGCAAGTAATCATAGTAAAATAAAGCATAAACTAAACATGAGAGTAAGGTAGTGAATTTAATAATCAAAACCATGAGTATCTACTAGAATTTCTCAAAACCCGGTGTCACAAGTACACGACCTTCTAGTAGAATATACAAATCTCCCTAAAACTACTATCCGAAACAGAATAGACAGAAATGATAAACATAACAAGAGAAGGCTCTGGGTGCTGCAAACGGGACATGAGAAACAGCTCACCACTAGGCCTCCGGGTAATGTGGGTGCGCGCCTGGACGAACTCCAGATGTACCTACCTCAAAACCTGCACAACATGTGAAGAAGTGTAGCGTGAGTACGTAAATAACGTGTAGCTAGTAAGTATCTAGTTTAACCTCAAAGAAGTAGTGATGAGGGATCGACATCGACACTTACTAGTGGTCAATATACATAATGTGCAAGAATTATAAATAGGCATAAAATACAACAACAATAATGGAATAAGAGGCAATAATTTAAATGATTATTTAACAAAATAAAAAATTAAAAGTCCCCAAATATCACATACTAATCTAAACAAGTGAAGGCCAACATGTATTTACGAATTCTCAAGTCATGAAGGATATATCGAGTATACTCGAACTCCTAGCGACAACACACACGAGTTATGCCGAGGTCCTACGGCCCGATACATAAATATCGTGTACATACACTAACGAGGTTGTACGGACCGATCCATGGATGCATCCCGTAATATATATAAATATTGCCGAGCCATTCGGCCCGGTCTACAGGAATAGAGAAACTCTACGGACTACTATGTGCTTACAACTCCAAGGTAAGCCCCTAAAGAATATAGATTTGCACCAATAATTAAACATTCTTCCAAATCTCTAGGTAATGAAGCTCGATTTAACAAAACCTTTAACCAAATTTTACTTATTAATACAAGCAATTAAACTAGCAAGTGGAGTTCATATAGTGCAAGTAATTGCATAATAAAGACCTATGTCTACCTGGACATAACATGAATTTTGGATGCGCACGGACTCTCGTCACTTCATGCATACGTAGCAACCATAATTAGTAGAAAATAACAATTTAAACACTTATGGGATTAATTTCCTCATACAAAGTTACGCAAAAGACTTACCTCGTTTTCAAGTCTACTTTTCGGTCCACAAATCACACTAAAAGCCTTAAGTCAGTGCCGAACAATCCGAAACTAGCCAAAGATTGTACAAACTAATCAATAATTACTCAAAATTTCATAATTTAACTATTAGAGTAATTACCCAACCCAAAAATTTGGAAGGTTCCTAAAATTTACCCTCGGGCCCACGTTCTCGGATCCTGGAAACTTTTGTAAACAATTGTTACTTATAACCTCACGAACATAAATATATAATTTCTACCCAATTCCATAATCATTTTCGTGGTCTAATATCATTTTTATCAAAAACCTAGGTTTTTCAACACCCCTTAAATTTTTCACATTTTTACATGTTAAAATCTAACCATAATCTATGTATTTAACTTACATTGTATATAAATCACTTACCTTCAATAGCTAGGTGAAAACCCCTCTCCAAGAAGCTCTAGAATCGGCCAACAAATGTGATAAATGAACAAAATGGCCAAATTCTCGATTTTAATAAAGTCATTGTCTTGTTGACGCTTCTTTGCGATCACAAAAAGGGCCTCGCGATCACGAAGGCAAAGCCTGCGCAGGCCCTGAAAACCTTTATCCCGAACACGACAAGGTCCTCGCGATCGTGAAGGCTAGACCAGACCAAGCATCGCGAACGCGAACCACCCTTCGCGAATGCGAAGGGCAATGACCCACAGACCTCTGGCCCGTAACCCTTCTACGCGAACTTGACTTGGCCATCGCGAATGCGAAGGCCACAAGTCCTGAAGCTTCACGACCTTCTGATGGCGAACGCGTAGGGAAATTTTTTTCCAGCCCCTAATTCCTTCTATGCAAACGCGACACCACCACTGCGTTTGCGAAGAAGGAAATCAAAACCAACATATCAGCAGTTTTAGACTTAGCTCCGGGCGGTCCGAAACACATCCGAGCACCCCAAGACCTCGTCCAACCGTACCAACAAGTCCATAAATATAATACGGACCTGTTCAAACCCTCGGAATGCATACCATATTGAAACTAAGAATTGCACCCCAAAACCACACTGAATCAACTTTTGAACTTCAAGCTTTCAACTTACTCCGAACGTGCCTATTCATACTTAGACTACTCGGAATGACACCAAATTTTGCGTACAAGTCATAAATCACCATATGGAACTATTCTCCAGCTCATAATCCCAAACAGACCTCGATAACACCAAAGTCTACTCCAAACCAAATTTAAAGAAATAGAAAACCTTCAATGAACCAACTTTCGACTTTAAGCACCGAAATGCTGCCGGATCACCCGAAATCCGATCCGAACACACGCCCAAGTCCAAAATAATCATATGAACCTATTGGAACCATCAAATCCCGATTTCAAGGTCGTTTACTAAAAATGTTGACTCAAGTCAAACTTGGCCATCTTAGGCCACTATTAAGGAACTAAGTGTTCCGATTTGAACTCGAACCCTTCCAAACCCAAACCAACCATTCCCGCAAGTCATAAAATAGTATACACACACATGGGGAGTCTTAATTTGGGAACAGGGACCTAGAAAGCAAAACGACCGATTGGGTCGGTATATGCTTGTGCTGATTTGACCAACATATCATCTACGTAAACCTCCATGGTTTTCCCAAGTGTTCTTGAAACATTTTGGTCACCAATATTTGGTACATTGCTCCAGCATTTTTCAAACCAGAATGCATGACTTTGTAGCAATAAGTTCCCATGTCTATAATAAATGAAGTTTTTTCCTCTTCTAGAGGATCTATCTTTATCTGATTATAACCAGAATATGCATCTAAAAACATTAAAGTTCATGACCTGCGGTAGCATCAATTAATTGATCTATATGTGGTAAAGAAAATTTAATCTTTAGGGCAAAGCTTTATTTAAATTAGTATAATCCGCACAAACTCGCCACTTTCCATTCATCTTTGGAACTACGACGGTATTAGCTAACCAGTCAGGGTACTTTACCTCTCGTATTGAACTAATTTTCAGAAGGTTTTTGTACCTTATCCTGGATTACTTGATTTTTAAACTCCCCTTGCTTCCTTTTCTTTTGTTTGACAAGTTGGTGCAATGAGTCCCCATTCAGCTTAAGAGTCATTACCTCCGATGGTATACCTGTCATATCTAAATGCGACCAAGCAAAGCAATCGGTATTAGTACGTAATAATTCAATTAACTTACCTTTCATTTCCAAGCTCAAGTTTGCTCGAGTGTAAACTTTTCTGTCACGCCAGTGGGCGAATAATATAACAGCTTCGAGCTCCTCCATAGTTGTTTTTATATTCTCTTTTTCCCCTGGTTCTTGAATCTTATCAGGTCTCGAATCTGTATCAGCTTGACCTCTTGGACTTCCAATTGAGGTGGGCGTTGAATTATCCTCAACTGAATTCTTTAATTTATATTTCATACCTCCATCCTCGGATGTTGCACTTGCGATCTCCACTGAATTGATATCTTGTTATGCTTGTTGATCTCCCCGGATTTGTCAGATTCCCTACCGTAATGGAAACTTAATGACCTGATGCAACGTTGGCGGGACCGCATCGATATCATGAATCCACGGCCTTCCCAAGATTATGTTATAGTCCATGTATGCATCTATCACCTAGAATTTAGTGTCTTGAAGACTCCTTCTGCAAATGTAGCCAATACAACTTCTTCTTTCGTGGCGACACTTGAATTATCGAACCCAGACAATGACCATGCTTTTGGTATGATTCGATCATTTGCTTGCATCTCACTCACTACTCTTAGTAGAATGATATTTACTGAGCTTCCTAGTCAATCAAAACTCGTTTAACCTTAGTATCATGTATAAGTAAAGATATTTTCAGCACATCGTTATGAGGAATTATCAAGCCGTCAGCGTCTTTGTCGTCAAACATTATGTTGTCTCCATCCAAAACTTTACGAACCCGTTTCCCGTGGGTAACTGTAACCTTGGATGTCTTTCTCGCTGCTGTGTATGTTACCTCGTTAAATTCTTCTCCCCCAGTTATAATGTTCACCGTCCTCTTTGGTGATAAGGGCTTTGGTGGTTCTTGCCTGTTTTTCATGTAAGATTGTTTTCCTTTTTCACAAAACAAATCAGTGAGATAGCCTTGATTTAATAGATATTCAACTTCTCCTTGTAGGAGCCTGCAATCTCCTGTCCTATGGGCATGGTCGTTGGTGAAACTCGCACCAAAATTCCTGACTCCTTTTGCTGGGATCTGACCTCATTTCTTTTGGCTGTCGTACCTTGTCACCCATTCCTCTCAGAACAACTACCAACTCTGATGTACTGATGTTGAAACTGTAGTCTCCTATTCTTGCTTGAGAGTTTGACTTATTGCTTCTAGGTGTGTCTCGTTCCCTTTTTAATCGGGAATAGGAACTCGTCTCCTTTTGCCTCTATCTTGAATCAAACCATGCATATTCTTGTTTGGATCGAGAATCTCGTCCCCAGGTCCTATATAAGGCTCGTACCTGCTCTTACCAGACCTGTTTTTCATTTCCAAACGTCTAGATCTTGTCCTTTCTTCTACCCTTAGCTGTGTATCTATGTCTTTTTCTATTCGTAGCTTCGTACTGTATCTATTATACACATCATTCTATGTAGTTGCAGGAAACTCCCGCAAACTCTCTTTCATTCTTCTCGTGCTTCTGAACTTTTTTCATTCAAATTACTTGCGAATGCCATAGCCGCCCAGTTATCAGGTACTCGTGGCAACATCATCCTCTCATGTTGGAATCTATCAACGAATTCCCTGAGCAATTCCGTGCTTTCCTATTTTACTTTGAAGATATCTTCCATCCCCTTCTCTATTTTTTTGGGCTACCGAATGTGCTTTTATAAATGAATCTGCAAGCTCAGCAAAAGAGTCAATAGAGTTTTCAGGTAAGAGTGAGTACTATGTTAATGCCCCTTGCCTGAGGGTTTCACCAATTTTTTCACCAAGACTGATTCGATTTCTTGCTTGGTTAAATCATTGCCTTTAACTCCTGTAGTAAATACAGTAACATGGTCTTGTGGGTCAGAGTTTCCATCATATTAGGGATATCAGGTATCTTGAACTTCTTGGGAATTAGTAATGGTGTTGCACTTGACTTCCAAGGTTGTTGTGAATATTTGTTGATATCCACACCTTTGATTATTGGGGGCACACCGGTTATCTGTTCTATTCACTCCTTTTGCTCCTTGAGTTATTTTTGCAAAGTTAGTACTAAAATTTGTAAATTGGAACTATTCGGTGTACCTGACCCTCCATCTCTGGATTCATTTGGTATTTCTCCACTTCCTGAGTTGTCAAGTCCTGAACGTGGATTTTCTAGGGTTGTATTTACTGGTGGAGGAGTCTGCACAAACCACTCGCAAAAGCACGCAAATCTTCATTAACATGTTGTGCAATTACCTGCTTCAAATTATCTTGCTCGTTAGCTTGTTCGCCTAATTGTTGCTCTTCAGTACGAGTAGTAGACCTTGCAGGTGAGCTTTCTCGTGAACGTTGCGGAGTTGCTATGGGTGTGTGAATTGGTGGAGTTCCACCTTGTTGATCTCTCTAACCCACCTGATCAATTTTGTTAGTAGTAGACAAATTTTGTTGCTAAAAATAAAATTTGAAAAGTGAACAGATTAGTAGATACCCGGGCAATGGAACCAATTTGTTTAACCCAAAAATAGTTTTTGTGGTCAAAGCCAATATTAAAAAAAAAACGGGTTACTGATAACCAAGTTTACTTCACATTCCAAAAGATGCAAGAATAAAATAAATAATTGAAATGATAAATAAAGGAAAGAAAGCTTATTGTTGATCGCTGATTCATCCCAGAATTACGGATCGGAATTCAATCAAGTAAAAGTAAAAGACTGATTGCATATAATTCAAAATATTCAGATGATTGTACAAAATGAGTTAAGGGTCCTTATATAAGGATATAAAGCTGTAACGGTTCCCTTACTTAATTCTTACTCGTTACTAACATTAATTGCATTAATTACCCGTTACTAAATTTACTCGTAACGGTTATGATAATAATAGATGATCGCGCATAATCAGGGTTAATGCGGATTCCCTTTCCATATTTATAACCTTTATGAATCTTCCTCCTTTATTGTCATGACCCAAAACCAACCGTCGTGATGACGCCTATCGTGGAACTAGGCAAGCCAATTATTCAACTTTTTCAACATAACCAAAAGCTTTGAAAAATATGAAAGCAGTTAATATTTAAGAAAAACCTTTGAAAATAGAAATAAATACGCAACCCAATACAATCTCTCCCAAAAATCAGGGTGTCACCGAGTACATGAGCATCTACAACGGAAGATAGTCCAATACAATGTCTAAAGAGTAAAAAAAAAAACTGAAACATAAGTAAAGATAATGAAGGAGGGACAAGGTCTACGAACGTCATGCACTACCTCGATAGTCTCCCTAGATCCTGACGCCACCGTCAGTAGCCGCCGTGACCGGGAGCACCTGGATCTGCATGTGACGTGCAGGGTATAGCGTGAGTACAACCAACTCAGTAAGTAACAAATCCAAACTTTGGACTAAAAGTAGTGACGAATACAACCAGCACAGTTCAATATAGAAGTAACAGTGCAGAAACGCAGGCATGCTTTCAAGTTCGGCATATAAACTCAAAACAGTAAAATAGAGCAAATCTGAATGATAAGAAGAATATAACTTCTCTACTTCTAAATGCCCATGCACATGCTGTATGTGATGCACCATGATGTCAGTCTCATGTTCTCACACTCTCAATTACTCAATCACTCAGTACTGTATATGGCCAATTCGGCCCAGGGAAGATCCATCCCGGAATATATAAATCGACAGGCCATCAGACACCCAGTACTGAGTAGGGCCAATCCAGCCCGTGGGGAAGATCCATCCCCAGGTATATGATGTGAAATGAATGAATATGATTGAGTATGAAATATCAATAAAATCAGTAAGACAACAGCAAGAAACGACCACTATGGGTTCCAACAGTACCAGTATCTAGCCTAAACATGATCCCGAGCAAGTTTAGCAGCCTAATTACTTTATCACATGATGGAAACACGGATATCAACAAGATAAGTCCACTATACAGTGCCATGGAAACGACTAGGTCACAATTCTCACGGGGCACTCCCGCACGCCCGTCACTTGGCATGTGTGTTACCTCAACACCAATCATATAACACATATTTCGGGGTTTCGAACCCTCAGAGCCAAGTTTAGAAGTGTTACTTACCTCTATCCAATCAAAACTCTACTCCAACACGCCTTTGCCCCGCAAATCGGTCTCCAAATGCCTCGAATCTAGCCATAAACAGTAGGATACAATCAATACGGGCTAAAGGAATCAATTCTACAAGAAATTACGAAGTTATAACTCAAAAATCCGAAATTGGCTCAAAACCGCCCCCGGGCCCACATCTCAGAATCCAACAAAATCACCAAATCCGGAAGCCCATTTCAACCCCGAGTCTAACCATATCAAATTTACTCAAATCCGATAATAAAATCCCACTCAAAACCTCAAAAATCTAGCCCAAGAACTCTTCTTCCCTTTCCTCAATTTTCCACCCCAAATCACAAATTTTATGGTAGAATCAAAGGCATAATCATGGAAATTAACCAAAACTAGATAGGAATCACTTACCCCAAACACCCATGCGAAAATCCCTCCAAAAGTCGCCTTCTACCGAGCTCCCAAATCAATTTTGTGATATGAACTCGATACCCTCGTTTTGAATCTTTTAATATGCCCAGTTATGCCTTCATCGCGAACGCCTCCCGTGTTCGCGAAGCACAAAATAGTCTGCTCCTCTATTTTGCCTTACGCGATCGCGGAGACATCCACGTGAACGTGAACTAATTTTTCCTCAAACCTATGCGATCGCGATCAAGCGATCGCGAAGAACAAACACGTGACCCCAGCTTCTGCCTCCTATACCTTACGTGAACACAACTTTAGCCACGCGTTCGCGAATCACAGCATCCCTTAACTACGCGATTGCATCCCCCTTCTCGCGAACGCGTAGAACAAAGTCCTCCACTACCTAGCAAAGCCTACGCCGATCGCGTGGGAAGGTCCGCGATCGCGTATAAGGAAACCAGATTAGTGCACCAGAAAATCTGCAGCTATAACACCAAGTCCAAAATTGATCCATTAACCATCTGAAACTCACCCGAAGCCCCCGAGCCCTCAACCAAACATACCATCAAGTCCCAAAACATCATACAAACTTAGTCGAACCCTCAAATCACCTCGAACAACATCAAAACACGAATCGCACATAGATTCAAGCCTAATGAACTTTGAATTTTCAAATCTCTACAAATGGCGCCTAAAACTAACAAATCACGTTCGATTGACCCCAAATTTTGGACACGAGTCCCAGATTAATCAACGGGCTTGCTCCAACTTCCGAAATCGGAATCCGACCCTGATATCAAAAAGTTCACTCTCGGTCAAACTTCCTAAAAATTCAATTTTTGCCATTTCAAGCCTAATTCAACTACAGACCTCCAAATCACAGTCCGGACACACTCCTAAGTCCAAAATCACCTAATAGAGCTAACAAAACCATCAAAATTCAAATCCTGGGTCGTTTACACACAAACCAACATCCGGTCGACTTTTCCAACTTAAGCTTTCCATTATGAGACTAAGTGTCTCAATTTATTTCGAAATCTCTCTGAACCCAAACCAACTAACCCGATAAGTCATATAACAACTATAAAGCATGAAAGCAGCAGTAAATGGGGGAACAAGGCTACAACTCTCGAAACGACCAGCCAGGTCGTTACATCCTCCCCCTCCTAAACAAACGTTTGTCCTCGAACGGGCCTGGAAACATACCTGGAGTCTCAAATAGGCGTGGATATCTGCTCCGCATCTCCCGCTCGGTCTCCCAAGTAGCCTCCTCCACGGGCTGACCTCTCCATTACACCTTCACTGAAGCTATATCCTTTGACCTCAACTTTCAAACCTGCTGATCCAAAATGGCCACTGGCTCCACATCATAAGTCAAATCACCATCTGACTGAACCGTGCTGAAATCCAAAACATGAGACGGATCGCCCACATACTTTAGGAGCATAGAAACATGAAATACTGGATGCGCACCCGACAAACTAGGTGGCAAGGTAAGCTTGTAAGACACCTCCCCAATCCTCCGAAGCACCTCAAACGGCCTAATGTACCGAGGGCTCAACTTCCCCTTCTTCCTGAACCTCATAAAAACCTTCATGGGTGAAACCTTGAGCAGTGTCTTCTCCCCAACCATGAAAGCAACATCATGAATCTTCCTATCGGCGTAACTCTTCTGTCTAGACTGCGTCGTGCGAAGCCGATCCTGAATCAATTTAACCTTGTCGAAATCATCCTGAACCAAGTCAGTACCCAACAGCCTAACTTCCCCCAGCTCGAACCAACACACCGTAGATCTGCACCGTCTCCCATACAAAGCCTCATATGGAGCCATCTGAATGCTCGACTGGTAGCTGTTGTTGTAGGCAAACTCCATGAGTGGCAGGAACTGATCCCAAGAACCCCTAAAATCAATGACACAAGCGCATAGCATGTTCTCCAATATCTGATTTATGCGCTCAAACTGTTCGTCCGTCTGAGGGTGAAATGTTGTGTTCAACTCAATCTGGGTGCCGAACTCTCGCTGTACTGCTCTCCAGAACTGTGATGTAAACTATGTGCCTCGATCTGAAATGATGTACACTGGAACACCGTGAAGGCGGACAATCACTCTGATGTAAATCTCAGCCAACCACTCCGAAGAATAGGTAGTACCAACTGGTATAAAGTGCGCGGACTTGGTCAGCCGATCCACAATCACCCAAATAGCATTGAACTTTCTCGAAGCCCGTGGGAGCCCAACTATGAAATCCATGGTGATCCGCTCCCACTTCCACTCTGGAATCTCTAACCTCTGAAGCAATCTACCCGATATCTGATGCTCATACTTTACCTGCTAACAGTTAAGGCACCAAAATACAAACCCCACTATATCCTTCTTCATTCTCCTCCACCAATAGTGTTGCCTCAAGTCCTGATACATCTTCGCGGCACCCAGATGAATGGAATACCGCAAACTGTGGGCCTCCTCAAGAATCAACTCACGTAGCCCATCCATATTAGGCACACAAAACCGGCCTTGCATCCTCAATTCCCTATCATCCCCAATAGTCACATCTTTGGCATCAACGTGCTGAACCGTGTCCTTAAGGACAAGAAAATGGGGATCATCATACTGGCGCTCTCTAATGCAATCATACAAGGAAGACCGAGAAACCACACAAGCTAGAACCCGGTTGGGCTCCGAAACATCCAATCTCACGAACTGGTTGGCCAAAGCCTGAACATCAACTGCAAGAGGGGTCTCTCTCACGAGAATGAATGCAAGAATACCCATATTCACTGCCTTTCTACTCAAGGCATCGGCCACCACATTGGCCTTCCCAGGATAATACAGAATGGTGATATCATAGTCCTTTAGCAGCTCCAACCATCTCTGTTGCCTCAAATTTAGATCCTTCTATTTGAAAAAGTGTTGGAGGCTCTGATGGTCCGTAAACACCTCACAAGACACACCATAGAGATAATGCCTCCAAATCTTCAATGCATGAACGATGGCAGGTAACTCCAAATCATGAACATGAGTTCTTCTCACGAGGCTTCAACTGGCGGGAAGCATAAGCAATCACTCTACCCTCCTGCATCAAGACACATCCAATACCGACCCGAGAAGCATTAGATTATACTGTATAAGAGCCTAAAGCTGAAGGCAAAACTAAAATGGAGCTGTGGTCAAAGCAGTCTTGAGCTTCTAAAAGTTTTCCTCACACTCCTCCGACCACCTAAAAAGGAGCACCCTTTTGGCTCAATTTGGTCAAGGGCGAAGCAATAGATAAGAAGCCCTCCACAAAGCGATGATAATAACCGCCAAGCCAAGAAATCTCCGAATTTCTGTAGATGAGGACGGTCTGGACCAACTCTGAAACCCACCTAAATACCCTCACTGGACACCACGTGCCCCAAGAATGCCACTGAGCTGAGCCAAAACTCACACTTGGAGAACTTTGCATAAAGCTTCTCCTCCCTCAACCGCTGCAACACAATCCTCAAATGCTGGGCTATGCTCCTCTTGGCTATGAGAGTACACCAGGATATCATCAATAAACACTATAACAAACATGTTGAGATAAGGTTGAAACACATTGTTCATCAGATGCATGAATGCTGCTGGGGCACTGGTCAGCCCAAAAGGCATCACAAGGAACTCATAATGACCATAGCTGGTCCTGAATGTTGTCTTTAGAATATCCAAGTCCCGAATCTTCAACTGGTGATACCCAGACCTCAAATCAATCTTGGAGAACACCCTCGCTCTCTGAAGCTGGTCAAACAGATTGATTGTAACTTCGTTCAACTACCTGCAATCAATGCACATCCTCATAGTACCATCCTTCTTCTTCACAAACAAAACTGGTGCACCCCATGGTGACACGCTAGGCCGAATAAACCCTTTATCAAGGAGTTCCAGAAGCTGCTCTTTTAATTATTTCAACTCTGCTGGTGCCATAAGATACGGTAGGATGGAAATGGGCTGAGTCTCCGGCACTAAGTCAATACTGAAGTCAAAGTCCTTGTTAGGCGGCATGCCCGGTAGATCTGCAGGAAACACATCCAGAGACTCCCGCACCACCAGAGCAGAATCAATAGTGGGAGCATCAGCACTAACATCCCTCACAAAGGCTAGATAAGATAAACAATGTTTCCCAACCATTTTTTGGGCCTTCAAATATGAAATCACTTTGTTGGGAACATAGTCTAAAGAACCTCTCCACTCAATCCTTGGCAATCCCGGCATTGCTAACGTCACAGTCTTAGCGTGACAATCTAGAATAGCATGACAGGGAGACAACCAATCCATATCCAAAATCACGTCAAAGTCCACCATACAAAGCAGCAAAAGTTCAACTCTGGTCTCCAATCCCCCAATAGTCACCACATACGACCAATATACACGGTCCACAATAATAGTATCGTCCACGGGCATAGAGACATGAACAGATGAAGCTAAGGACTCACGGGGCATATCCAAATGATGAGAAAAATATGATGATACATATGAATAAGTGGAACCATGGTCAAATAATACAGAGGCATCCCTGTGGCAAACTGAGACAATATATGTGATCACTGCATCTAAAGCAACAACATCTGGTCTGGCAGGAATAGCATAGAATCGGGCCTGATCGCCCCCTGATCGGCCTCCCCCTCTAGGGCGACCTCTAGCTGACTGGGCCCAACCCCGAGCTGGCTTAGCGGGTGATGAAGTAACGGGTGCTGAAGTCGTAGGCTGACTCCTCTACTGAGCTAGACCTCCCATAAGGCGGGGACAATACCTCTTGATGTGACCCATATCTCCATACTCAAAACAACCCCTCCCTGCGAATGGGCGGTGGGGACTGAAAGGAGCCCTGAGCACCAGAATACTCACTAAAAGAACCCGGTGCAAATGAGCCGGAACTGAAGGTGTATGGGACGAACTCTGAGCTGGAAGGGCACTGAGAGATGACTGAACTTGATGTGTACAGTATAAACCATGGCCGGATGATGCACCACAGTCAACTGGAGGAGCCGTCTAAGCATGCCTATAAGGACAACCCTTGCCGTGGTGGAACTGACCCCCAAAAGGAACACCACTGAAACCACCCGGTCATCGAGGCCTCTTGGCCTCCCTCTCACCCCGCTCCTGACTGCGGACCATCTCTATTTGCCGAGCAATGTCGACTACCTCATCAAAAGTAGCACCAGATACCCTTTCCCGAGTCATAAGCAATCGTAGCTGATATGTGAGGCCATCAATGAACCTCATTATCCTCTCTCTATCATTGGAAACCATCCAAACTGTGTGACGAGCTAACTCCGAAAACCTCATCTCATACTGCTTCAAGACATCCCATCCTGATGAAGTTGCTCAAGCTGTCTGCGCAGCTCTTCTCTACGAGACAGCGGCAGGAACTTCTCCAAGAAGAGAATGGAGAACTCCTGCCATGTAAGTGGTGCTGCACCGACCGACCTGCGCCTCTCATAAGCCTCTCACCATCTGAAAGCAGCCCCAGAAAACTGAAAAGTAGTGATCGAGACCCTATTGGTCTCCAGAATACTCGCTGCCCGAATTATCCGCTCGCACTTATCTAGAAAGCACCTGAGCATCCTCTGACTCAGCACTGCTAAATGATGGAGGTCGAAGTCTTCCAAATCTCTCAAGTCTCCTCTGCTTATCATCAGCTATAACACGAACTACCAGGGCTTGAGCAGCTGCAACTGGCTGTGCTGGTAGTGCCCCCGGGGTCTGGAGTCCCTGCATCACCTGCTCGGGTGTACGGATGGCAGAAGTCTGAGTACTTCCCCCGGCCTGAGAAATGGATGATGCGGCCGGAATAGAGACTGCCTGAGCAAGACTAGTACATACGGTCAGAATCTAAGCTAAGGCCTCCTGAAGGCTTGGAATCACGATGGGCACAGCTAGCGTCTGAGCTGACCCCACTGGCTCAACTGTATCTGGTACCTGCTTCTGAGCTAGAGTGACTGGTGGGTCTGCAGGTGCTGCCCTAGCTGCTGTACGAGCTGCATCCCTACCCCTACCGTGGCCTCTACTGCGACCTCGGCGTCTCGCAGCCCTAGCTGGTGGTACTGGTGGATGTCCATCCTGTCCCATATTACGTGTCCTCACCATCTGTAAAAGAATAGAATAACAGGAATTTAGTTTTCGGAGTCAACAAATCCACACGACGAGATTACAAGAATGTGAAATTTCCTAAGGGTTTGTAGCCTCTCGAAGATAAGTACAGACGTCTCCGTACTGATCCGCAAGACTCTACTAAACCTGCTCATGACTCGTGAGACCTATGTAACCTAGGCTCTGATACCAACTTGTCATGACCCAACACCAACTGTCATGATGGCGCCTATCGTGGAACTAGGCAAGCCAATTACTCAACTTTTTCAACATAATCAAAAGCTTTGAAAAATAGGAAAGCAGTTAATATTTAAGGAAAACCTTTGAAAGCAGAAATAAATAAGAAACCAAATACAATCTCTCCTAAAATCTGGGGTTTCACCGAGTACATGAGCATCTACAACGGAAGATAGTCCAATACAATGTCTAAGGAATAAAAAAAACTGAAATATAAGTAAAGATAACGAAGGAGAGTCAAGGTCTGTGAACGTCGTGTAGCTACCTCGATAGTCTCCCTAGATACTGACTCCACACTCAACAGTCGACGTGACTGGAAGCACCTGGATCTGCACACGAAGTACAGGGTGTAGCGTGAGTACAACCAAATCCGTAAGTAACAAATCTAAACTTTGGACTGAAAGTAGTGACGAACTCAACCACCACAGTTCAATATAGAAGTAACAGTGCAGAAACGTAGGCATGCTTTCAAGTTCAGCAGATAAACTCAAAACAGTAAAATAGATCAAGTCTGAATGATAAGAAGAACATAACTTCTCTACTTCTACATGCCCATGCACATGCTGTATGTGATGCACCATGTTGTCTGCCTCATGTGCTCACACTCTCAATTGCTCAATCACTCAGTACTGTATATGGCCAATCCGGCCCAGGAAAGATCCATCCCGGAATATATACATCGACTGGCCATCAGCCACCCAGTATTGAGTAGGGCCAATCCAGCCCGTGGGGAAGATCCATCTATATAATGCTTCGGACAAGATCCATGTTCAGGGAAGATCCATCCCTCAATATAATCAACGTTGCTCACTGGGGGTGTGTGTAGACTCCGGAGGAGCTCCTTCAGCCCAAGCGCTATCATAAATCAGTATAATCGCTGCGGCGTGCAGCCTGATCCCATAAATGTCACTCATATCTAGGCCCTCGGTCTCACTCAGTCATCAATCTCTCCAGTCTCTCTCACGGGCTCACCATGTCAATGAAACCAGCCCGAAAATAATGATATGATGCATCAATAAATAGAAATAGAGATTGAGATATGATGTGAAATGACTGAATATGACTGGGTATGAAATATCAATGAAATCAGTAAGACAACAGCAAGAAACGACCACTATGGGTTCCAATAGCACGGACAACTAGCCTAAACATGATCCCGAGCAAGTTTTATAGCTTAATTACTTTATCACATGATGAAAACACGGACATAAACAAGATAAATTCACTATACAGCGCCATGGAATCGACCAGTTCATAATTCTCACGGTGCATGCCCGCACACCCGTCACTTGGCATGTGCATCACCTCAACACCAATCATATAACACATATTTCGGGGTTTCAAACCCTCAGAGCCAAGTTTAGATGTGTTACTTACCTCAATCCAAGCAAAACTCTACCCCAACATGCCTTTGCCCAGCAAATCAACCTCCAAATGCCTCGAATCTAGCCATAAACAGTAAAATACAATGAATACGGGCTAAAGGAATCAATTTACAAGAAATTATGAAGTTATAACTCAAAAATCCAAAATCGGCTCAAAATCGCCCCCGGGCCCACGTCTCGGAATCCAACAAAATTACCAAACTCGGAAGCCCATTTCAACCCTGAGTCTAACCATATCAAATTTACTCAAATCCGATAACAAAATCTCGCTCAAAACCTCAAAAATCTAGCCCAAGAACTCTTCTTCACTTTCCTCAATTTTCCACCCCAAATCACAAATTTAATGGTAGAATCAAAGGCATAATCATAAAAATTAACCAAAAATAGATAGGAATCACTTACCCAAACACCCACGTGAAAATCCCTCCAAAAGTCGCCTTTTACCGAGCTCCCAAATAAATTTTGTGATATGAACTCGAAACTGTCGTTTTTGAATCTTTTATTCTGCCCAGTTACGCCTTCATCACGAACGCGACCATCCTCCCGCGTTCGTAAAGCACAAAACAGTCTGCCCCTCTATTCTGCCTTACACAAATGCGGAGACATCCACGTGAACGTGAACTAATTCTTCCTCAAACCTATGCGATCGCGGCTCTCTTCAAGCGATCACGAAGAACAAACGCGAGACCCCAACTTCTGCCTCCTATACCCTATGCGAACGTGACTTTAGCCACACGTTCGCGAATCACAGTATCCCACAACTACGCGATCGCATCCCCCCTTCTCGCGAACGTGTAGAACAAAGTCCTCCACTGCCCAGCTAAGCCTACACGATCGCAGTCCTTCCCACGTGATCGAGTATAAGGAAACCAGATTAATGCACTAGAAAATCTGTAGCTATAACACCAAGTCAAAAATTGATCCGTTTACCATTCGAGACTCACCCGAAGCCCCCGGGACCTTAACCAAACATACCATCAAGTCCCAAAAACATCATACAAACTTAGTCGAACCCTCAAATCACCTCGAACAACATCAAAATACGAATTGCACATAGATTCAAATCTAATGAACTTTGAATTTTCAAATATCTACAATCGACGCCTAAAACTATCAAATCACGTCCGATTGACCCCAAATTTTGCACACGAGTCCTAGATGACACCACGGACCTGCTCGAACTTTCAGAATCAGAATCCGACCTCGATATCAAAAAGTCCAGGTCAAACTTCCTAAAAATTCAACTTTCGCCATTTTCAAGCCTAATTCAACTACAGACCTCCAAGTCACAGTCCGGACATGCTCCTAAGTCCAGAATCACCTAACGAAGCTAACGAAATCATCAAAATTCAAATCCGGGGTTATTTACACATAAATCAATATTCGGTCAACTTTTTCAACTTAAGCTTTTCATTATGAGACTAAGTGTCTCAGTTCATTTCGAAATCTCTCCGGACCTAAACCAACTAATCCGATAAGTCATATAGCGGCTATAAAGCACGAAAGGAGTAGTAAATGGAAAAATGGGGCTACAACTCTCGAAACGACCGGGCTGGTCGTTACATTTATGGTCTTCATGCATCTCGTGCCTATTTCTTCTTTCTCAGCTGTCAGATACGGTACCTTCTTTGATAAAATACGGGGGGTATTTTATCCATGCATTTTCATCTTTCTTTATTGACCCAATATAAGTGCCACCTGTCACCATACTATTAATCCACGTGTCATGCCTTTTTTCGCCAATACAAAAATCTCTAAAGGAGTAATATGACACAACAAATATACTCCAAGAACTTATCAAGCTAATCTCGTTCTAAAGATTCATAATAGCATCATATGAAATATATTTTTATATGCAATCATATGAATATCTGAAATACAACAACAATAAAAATATATCTAGTGTATTCTCACAAGCGGAATCTGGGGAAGGTAGTATGTACGCAGACGTTTACCCCATTTTGTGAAGATGGAAAGATTGTTTCCGAGAGACCCTCACCTCAATATAATAGACGGGGTATTTTTTTAATATAATATTTATATATTTTATGAAATTTTATACTCATTAAAATGAGCTACACATGAAACGTGGCCTTGGAGACTTATAATCATGTCAATTATTACATTATATATATATATATATATATATATATATATATATATATATATATATATATATATATATA
>MCJB01000115.1:66020-125430 GCA_002018475.1 Nicotiana obtusifolia
TATATATATATATATATATATATATATATATATATATATATATATATATATATATATATATATATATATATAATTATAATTATTTTTAATCGCTTACGTGTTTTACATTATTTTTCTGAATTATAAAATACAAATTAGTTATGTTAGATCTACCACATATTCGGTTGCAGAACAATATTTTAGTACTGTAGTAAATATTACAAAGAAATAATTTTATCTTTTGTACATAGAAAAATATGCTTTTCTCTCCTGGCCAAGTTTAAAGCTTTGCAATTAATTAAGCCTCTTTCACATATATGTCAGTAAAAGCAAAAGACAAAAAATTAAAATTATTCACAAGAGTAAATCCATGAAAAATGAACAATATAAACGAAGAAAACAAACATCATTACTTTGATAAGTTACATATAATGTTCGGACATAAGTATGTATGGAAATAACCTAAAAACAGTTAGGGGTCGTTTGGTACGAACATAAGTAATGCAATAATTGAAGTACTGAGATTATTTTTTATCAAGTGTTTGATTCATTGTATTAAAAATTAGCTATGAAATGTATAATCTAAGCTTGTGTTTGGTTTAAAACTGTACGAAATCTTCTTTACAATTATACCCTTGAATATTCTTCTTTCTGTATATAATGAAATTTAGGAAAAGGGTTTGAGGGGCAGTTTAGTAATTTTAGGGTCTTATCTAGGTATAGTTAATGCAGGGATTAGTAATCCCTTGGTTTCCTTGGTATTAGCTAAGCCCTCCTATGAGGTATAAGTAATCCATGTATTAGGTATGCATAAATTGAATTGAACAACCAAACATTGTATTGAGCAGATTAAATTTTTATACAAGGATTATTTTACTTAGTACAGCCTACCAAACGACCCCTTACTGATACAAAAATGAGGAGACAATATTTATAGATATAGAAATCGAAGTAAAGTACATACATTCAGGCTTCAACTACATTTTTGATCAAACACAATGCATTATATACTATGCCGGCCCTTGAGACAAGAGTCTTAATTTGCCTCAAGCACAAGAATTTTACCAAAAACTAATGAGTTACATTATGTTCTCAAGTAGTTTTGTCTTGGTATCAAATTAATTGTAGGAGTTGAAAACGTGAAACACTTTTGACCAAGATAAAAAAGAAGCTTGAAGACATAGTAAGAGCTTTTAAAAGACCTTTCTATAAAAAAAATCAAATAATGTCCTAGATAAATTCCACTTCTTTAATGAAACATTTGTTTTAGGTTATTCATGTAAGGAACGGATTTATTCAAGGTAAAAGCTTAATTGGTATTAGCGTTAGGACTTCATACATAATTCAAATAAGAAAAAATTAATATATTCTTTTTTAGTTGATTTCAAAATTCATATTATTAGGAACATAATTTGAATTATAATTTTGTCTAATGTAAAATTTATTTTAAATGGTAAAAATACGGACGACATTTCCATAAGGAGCTTCATGCTTTTAATATAAATATTTAGATAAAGATAGATAGATTAATGAGAATCTACCAGCTATGTCCATTTATTAAGTAGCTTATTACAAAAATTGGCCAATTCATAAAATATTACTCATATTAGCCAAATATTACTAATCTTAACCAATTAGCTATTTGTAGCCAAAAAGAAGGTCAAATATTTGCTTTTTCTAGTAGGTGTTATTAGAATTGATTTGGTACATCTTACGGAGTTTGAATCTCAATTTGGGATGATTTGGTGGAGTTTTGAGGTGGTTTGAATTGAAAATTCGAAGTAGGAGATGAATATGAAAAACATAATATGTCTATACACTATGTATCATTTTTGTATCATCTTTGTATCACATGTATATCCATGTATACATGTATGTGAGATACATGCTTGATACATATTTGATACATGTGTCGCTTGAACTCGATTTTAACTACGAATACTGATACCAAACAGTCCAAATCACCTCCAATCTTTCTCAAATTTTGTGTATTGACACATTTATATGTTTTCAATGAAATTCAACCATACCCATTGAAAAAATATCCTTTTTTGCTTAGATTTTTGAAAATTTGTATATATTTTTTTGTAGTTTATCACCTTGTTTGCTACCTCATCCACGAATTTCCGTTCCGTCTTGCATATAATATTGTTGATCACGCTTAAAATATGGAAGAAAATCTTTACGTCTAATCCTCGAAGAGAAAAAACCTTATTTATTTGAGTTTTTTATTTTTATATATGCTTGACTAGTTTTGATAAGTATATGATTAATGGCTAGAGGTTGGTAAGTTAAGACTTATTTGGGATATTTATGTAAGATTTCCTAAATTAATTAAGCACTTAATTCTGAAGGTTAAATAGCAATTTTGGTCCCTGTGTTACTGCATAATTCCTGTTTCGATCCCTGTATTAATCAACCAAGCATATTAACCTGCAATTAATCCAAACATGCAATTTTAATCCTTGACACTACAGCGATACAAATAAGATAAGGAAGCTCAAAATTCATTATCTAAACAAGTACAAGTTTGTGGCTTCTTTGGCTTTAATACCGCATCTTCGTCAACTTCAAATGTATTTTCTCTCAAATACGCATTTAAAAATCTCGTTCTAGGAAATTTAAATGACAAAAGCAGCTTCACTAAACATTGTCGTCGTTGGTGTTGTAGCATAAGTGATCTTCGGGTTGGGATTCAGTCCCATATTTCTTTGTAGGATGCTTTCCAAGTATTTAAAGTCCAAGATCCTCTTGACATTTATAATCCATTTAGTATTATTTTAAACCAAACCAAACAGTAACCCTGCTTTTTGGACAATTAAGAGAAAGGAGTTGTTTGTTTTTGAAATAAGAGAAAATAAGGAAAAAAAATAAAAATAAAATAAATAAATAAAAAAAAAAAAGAGAGAAAATGAGCTTTAGAATGTCAAGAAGATCTTGCCCTTGGCAAACACACGTGGCAGTATCCTATAGGTCCATTGAGAAAACTGGACAAAAGAATACTGGAGGGATCTCAACCCGTGGTCTTCTATGTGGAGCAAGTTTTCATCTTTTATTTATCTATCTTTTTTTATTTTTTAGAAGTAATAGTTCCGTTAAAATTTTCTAACATCGTTAGTCTCATGGATCAAAATAACACATTAGGATTAATTGAAGGTTAAATATACTTAGCTGACTAACACTGATCAAAGAAAGTATTATGCAATAACACAGGACCAAAAGTGCTATTTCCCCAATTCTGAAATATTTTTATATCCTCAACACTACACTTTTTCCTGACGAAGTTTTTGCATCAAAAGTTTACGTGAAGATATTTTTTACATTACTAGTCAAAATACAAGCGTGCTATGCGTGTTCTCTGTTTCGATGAGTATAACTTTTTACAAAATTATTAAATATTATATTTAAAATTATGTTTAAATTATAAAATAAATATATAAATTCTTAAAGATATATGAGTATTGATTATATATAGCCGATTCAATCCACAATCATTAGTTATTATATTCAACTTATAAAATTCTAGTTTTCTCATTCCATCACTTTAGTATCGCAAGTTGTCATGCGTACTTTTTCATTACTAAATTCATGTACTCATCAGTACCAATCATATATTTTTAAATTCTATGAATTTTATTATGAAGAAATATGTTACATGAAAACCAAAATTATCAAGACTTAATGAGATACAACTAAGTAGCATTTTCGTACCTTATAAAATAAAATTCATGTTATTATAAACAATATCTATCTAACTTAATTTAACTATTCATCTTTATGTTTCAGATCAATCACTTCCGATTCAAGTATTAGGCTACCAAGAAACCATCAAATGTCATAACATGTTCTAAATATAAATAAGTGAATTATTTTTATATACTTTTGTAACTTAAACAATTCTGCCAAAAATAGATTTACGAATAAAAATTTAATTATTATGGACAAAAATTTGCAATCATTGATACCGGATATACTTGTGACGCACCTACAATCAGACTACATAAATCAATCACTCAAACTTGATCACTTTTCAAAAAAATAAAAACCAAATAAAAGAATAAATAAAAAGGTGTATTCGCAAAACATTTTATCATGAGTTTACACACATATATATACTAGTATCTATGAACGTGCATTGCGCGTTAATAATGGCACATGTTGATTTAAATATTTATTTATATGAAGGAATAATAAAAATTTTATTAATAAGAAAAAATTTATGTATAATAATACAACAATTATCTAAATGCCCAAAAATATTATTACATTAGCATAATACATGAATTTAAAATAAAAGGACATCATCAAAACTTACACAAATAGTTATTTTGTCATGTTAGTTAGATAATTATGTATTATAATTTCAAAGTATTTAATGTGATAAAGAACACTTTTTTGTGGACAATATTTTTTTGTGTATGTTTTCTCTTAATGCTTTGGTTGCTCTGCCTTAATTAGAACTCTTGTTGTCGATCTTGATACCCCCCTTGAAAGTGCAATATATAGTCGTTCGTGCAAGAAAACATATTGCGGTAAATATAGTCCAATATTTAGGATGTTTGTCCTTGTGTTTTATTTATTATATTTGCAAAACATAGATATATTAAAATTTATTTTTACACAAATTTAAAAGGATAGTCCTTAGTTTCAGAAGACGAAAGTTGAATTCAAGGATAAGAATAAACTTAAAAAGACCAATATCATAATTTTTGCACGTGTGACGTTATTGTCAAAACTTCTATATACCATCTATGTGCTATTACATAAGCTATTTGGCGTATTTAAGTTTTTCAGTACCATGACGGGCATATTTTTCTTCAAAATCAACCTATATACAATGAAAGATAAACTTAGTCTATTATATATACGGTGACACTAACATACGTAAGAAATAATAAACTTGACAACAAACATGTATGGTAGAAGGCCGTTTTGTATTAAAGTATTTAAGTATTCTTCTTGGTAGTAATTATTGGTATCATTTTTTGCTGAGCAAAAACATTTTGTTTTTACTATAAAATTTTGCAATCAACTTTTTATAGTTGATCAATATATTCATTTCTGCTAGCTAAGATATCTTTTTTAATTCTATCATGCGATTTGCACAAATTACGTTTTAATCATAGAAATATTTCTCTTATTAAATGCATTACTATTACCATTGGGATTGATAATCAAGTGTTCAGGAAGAGCCAAATCATCTTTTATTGGATGTTTTTATTCGTTTCTGAAACTAAGCAAGAAGATACTGAATACTGGATCTGTTCTTACTTTATATTTCTTGTCAGTTGAATATTTTTCATTTGAGGCCAGAAGTATAACTTTGGCAAGCTAGCTTTTACAGTCTCTGCTTTTGTCGATTTTGGAACTACTAATAGTACTTGACATAAATTACCTCCCAAACCATTAATTTTTTACCAAATGGTTCATTAATATCTAATATATCTCTAGAACTTTGTTTGACACTTAGCCATAAGTATCATCCCATATTATCAATTTTGCTTTCCTTATAAATTTAGCACTGTTGCGCTGCTTTGATATATTTGTGATGATTATTTAAGTTGTTTGAAGAGGTACATCAAATCTAAAGTGGGTGGCCTCACAATAAAATCATTGTCGGTACACCACCTGCTATTATTGCTAAAGGTGTCATGCCTCTTGATATGATATTTGCAAGTAATGCGTGATATATAAATATTATTTCGATTATGCCAGAGGCATCTACAAAGGATAATCTCGTTATAGCAAAGTCGACTCTTTATAATATAGCCTTAAAAACTTGTTCTTATATTTAGGATTTAGTTTTGATTGTGCTTCCTCAAACACTTGTATAGTATTTTGATTCTTAATAATATATTAACCTTTTTTACTTTGTGTTCTAATGCTCTTTTTATGGAATAAATTTATGTACCCTAAGATTTTTTTTTTAATTTGAACAAGAATTTTACTCATATTATGAATCTAAAAAATAATTGAATTGAATTCTCTTCATAAATAATTAATTAAAAGAGTTAATTATTTAATTTTAACATAAAAAATAATCTATTCTATGTTGATTCAGATCTTAATATTAGTTCGTCTCTTGTTTTGAATATTTAATCTTAATTATAATTTTATCCATTGTCACACCTCCTTTTGTATACCCCTGAGGAGTATATAAGGAAGTTTTTTCAATTAAAGTGACATTATTCGAAATGGGGTTATTTATTTGTTTATTTTTTTAGAGTCGCCACTTGGAATGTTTTGATTGGCGTCCCAAGTCATCGGTTTATTATTTTATCCCAAATCGAGGAAAATTTCGACTTTGCTTGTGAAGTCTGTGAACTAGAAATTCTAAGTAAGGAATTCTGTTAACCTGAAGGAAGGTGTTAGGCACCCTCGGATTCCGTGGTTCTAGCACGGTCGCTCAACTATTATAATCGGCTTATTATCTGATTTTAATACATGTTTCTAGCCTATGGTATATTTTATCTTTAACCGCTTTTGTTTAATTATTAGAAAAAATTGCAACGTCATTTAAAATATGTCATGAACCACGTCATATAAATGCACCCGTAATTCGTAACGCATTTTATTAACGTTGGGATTAGGATTTAGATCGCATAAATGCGCCCTCGAGTTTAGGAAAGTGAATTATTAAAACAACGCGCCTAAAGCAACTACGCGTTTTTAACTTTTCGAGGGCCATGGAAATTCGCTGAAAAGCACACCTCGATTTTCTAATGATTTTTAATATTGATTAAATGAGGGCCATACATTTTAAGATTTTATCCGGCACGCTGCATCTCGAATTTCAAAAGCTTCTACTATTCGAAGTTGTTAAAATCGGGTTACATGAGATGCACCCCCGAAATTGGCATTGTTACTATGTCACGGGAACCATACCTATAGTCACAATGATTTATTAATCGCGCCTAAAAGTAAACTACAAAAGTTTAAGGCATTTAAGAATTAGTTGCTTCTAAATTTGTATTTAACTATTAAGAGGGCCATGGGTGATCGTTTTTATTTGTATGGCTCACCTCTATTAATCAAAAGAATTTCTTGAACCTACAGTTGTTAGAACCATATTTATGAAACTGTTTGTGGTTTTTGTGCATTGGGCCAGCCCAAATGAAATTCAGTAACCGTATTTGAATGGGGTGTCAAATTCAAACGGCAAGCCCAAAAGGCCAAATGATACTGCTCCCATTCAGGCTCAATTGTGAGCCCAAATTTCAGGGCGTCAAACATCCAAATCCCTAAATCTGAGTTCGATTCCCAAGAGCACCACAAAGGTAATAAGAGACAAACAAAAGCATTAGCCTGTAAGCTGGCATGCTCTCAACATTCACATGAATAATCAGCCCTCAAGATTACATCCAATTTTCCTAGTCCCAACAGACAATGTTGGAACTCAAACTTCAATTAGACACTCTTTAACCTACCCAATATAGTTTGGATTCATAACTTATATACGAACTTTCTGCAATTCAACATTAAAAACAGGAATCTTCTGAACTATTAAACTTTCTAAACGAGCACAAACATCATTTGACCATATTTCGCTAGAACGATTAATAGTATTTGCCTAAGGGTGTGAAACTAACATGAAATCAGAATAAGTAAACTACTCACTTGATCCAAACAAGTGTTGTATATGCTATAACTCCAAGTGTCATATAGTCCAATACAATCCATATTACGCTATTTACTCAACCAAACAAGTTACTCTCTAATTTTCACAACAATACTGAATCATATACAATAGCAGTTCACCTATTCAATACAACATTCAACTAAACAAATAAACATAATAGATTGGCCAAAGAAAAAGAAAAGACTGTCAGACAAGTATATGCTAAACTTTAAAATTTCTTCTTCCATTTCATTCTTCAAATTGACTTCACAAACAATGAGACTTGAGATGTGTACCTGACTATTAAAAGGGGAAGAAAGTAAAGGAGCAGCAATCAGCACTATAACAGCAACAATCAAACAGTAACAGAATCAGCATCGAAACCAGAAGACATTTTCAGAGATTTTTGATTGACAAACGAACCCAATGAATCAGAAAAACGGAAATCAAAACCAGTTCCTAATTATCTTTAGCTTTCCAGAATTCTTCAAAGAAGATTTTTTTTTAATTGAGAAATCTGAATCTTCTATATCTTCCTCACTCTAATATTCACTCAAAGAATCTGTTAGATGTATTTTTCCCACTCTCAAAATCTATCCACTAAAATCCGTGTGTTCCCCTCCAGTCCTCTTTTTTAATGCCAAAATAACATGCCTTTATAGGCAGTCTATTAGTTTGTTACTAATAGATTCTTTTTCTTTTTTTTGACATTTTAATCCCTTTTCAAAAACCCCTCTATTTGATAACAGATTTTTATTTTAATCCTTAGAGGCAGCTTCCCAGAAGCTTCATCGTCAGTTACTGACAGATTCTCTACTGACTATTACCTAAATTACCCCTTTACGACACTGATTTTACTCTCTAAACCTAACGGGTCGAGTCGACCCAAATCCAAACACTAATGAATCCAATTCAAACCCTTTTCTTCTAGGGCTTTTGATTTTTAAAAGCCTAGTTGAGACACATTTTTTTTACCCGTTGCCTTTTTCAGAGTCTTGACGACTCGATTGATTTAGGCCCAACAGGAAGTAAAACAACAGAATACTAAAGAAGAACAGACGATAAAACCCTAAGCTTAACATGCAGACACGGACTCTTTGACAAAATTGAAAATTAAAACTAGAAAACTAAAAGAAAGGGGTAGAAGATGAGAACAGTGAAAACAAAATGAAATAGAAAAGAAAAATAAAAATGAGGAAATACCTTGGACCGGTGGGCTTGAAAATCTTCAAAAACCTTGATTTTTAGCCAAGCTTGACCTTAACCGTGTGTTCTCGTTGATAACACACGGATAAAGTCGACCTTGAATTGAATTGACTCGAGAAACTTCGATTCAGAAGTTTTTGAAACTTTTAGGGTTTATTTTTTGATCTGGAATTAGAAGGGTTCTAGGGGGTTTTGACGAAAACAGAGTGGGGATTTGGGGTGAGGGGACGATGGTGGTCCTAGGGTGTGATTTTGGGTTAATTTGAGGATGGATTGGGTGGTGTGCCGCCATGTTTTCGTCGATGGAGCTGAGGCGGCTCGATTAGGGTTTCGGGTAGGGTTGTTTGGAGACGATGAAATGAGGGGTAGGGAGGTGTGTTCAGATATATATATAGGCCTGGGGGAATTAGTTGCGAGCCGTTGGATCGTCTGGGATCAACGGTTCAGATCAAAACTTAACCAAACGGCGTCGTTTAGGTGTAAGAGGAATTGGACCGGGTTTGAAAAATTAAATTTGGGCTGGTCCGGTCAATTATTAAGAGGCAAATGTTTTGGGCTCATCTGACTTTTAAATAAAAGCCCAATCCGAGTTTCTCTTATCTTCGATTTCTTTTGTTTTTAATTTTCTCTCTTCTTTTTTATTTTATTTTATTTTAAATTAAAAATCCTAATAGTTAAAAATCCTAAATTACCTAAATGTGAAATTAAGATAATTAACTAATGATAAAAATTATAAACAACATTTAATTCTAAGAATTAAAAATTAAAGATAAAAAATATAAAAATGAACTATTTTCACCTTTGCGGATTTTCACCAATTGACCTCTCTCATTTCTCTTCTCACCGTCGCCTTGTAGTGCTCTTTGCGAGTTTTCACTAACAAGACTCTCTTATTTTCAGTTTCTCTGCTTATATCGCCTGACGGTGCCCGTGTGGGTTTCCACCAATAAGACTCTCTCATTTTATTTCTCTCATTTTTAATGCATTCTCTGATTTTGGAAACCTTTCACTGATTGATCGGAAGGACTTGAACAGGGTTTGGTAAAGAGTGTTTTGATTGAATTACAACTTTGGAACATTTCAGGCGAAACGCCGCCGAATCGTTATAACATCTGCTCCAGTTTCACTTTTGGGGAAACTTGGATTTTTATTTTGGTGTGACTGAACCTCAAGGAGAGGCTGCCTACGTATCCTTTCGGAATCAAGTCAGACGTAGTTCAGACTACATTTGTTTTTGGATTTTTGTTTGTTTTTGTTTTGTTTTCTTTTTCTTTTCTTTTCTTTTCTTTTCTTTTTCTCTTTTCCCCCTTTTTTTCCTTTTTTTTTTGATCTTTCTTTTCTTGTCTTTCAACTAAACTTTCCAGTGATGTTTTCGAGTTCCAAAGAGGGTAATCAAAGAAGAATAAACGGCTCAAAGGGTTAGCAAAGGATTGGAGTGTTTGGGGTAGCGAGAATGAAAGCCTTCGTCATCCCAATCGGATAACGTTGTCATTGTAGAAAGATTACACATAGTACCTTTTGACTGTATCCGCATTCACTGCTGCTTCAGGATCATTTCCTTTAATATCACCCAGGTACAGTGCTCCTCTTGACAGTATCTTTCTGATGATACATGGGCCTTTCCAATTGGGAGCGAATTTTCCTTTTGCTTCCTAATGATGGGGAAGAATACGGCTCAAAACGAGTTGCCCCACTTCAAAATTTCTGGGCCGTACTTTCTTGTCGTAGGCACGGGCCATTCTTTGTTGGTACAACTTCCCGTGGCAAACTGCGGCCATTCGCTTTTCCTCAATCAGGGTTAACTGTTCCAGGCGGGTTTTGACCCACTCACTATCTTCAATTTCAACTTCAACAATGATCAGGAGAGAAGGAATTTCAACTTCCGCAGGTATTATGGCTTCAGTGCCATAAACTAAAATATAGGGGGTTTCTCCAATCGATGTGCGCACAGTAGTGCGGTGCCCTAATAATGCAAACGGAAACTTTTCATGCCACTGCCTGGATCCTTGAATCATTTTCCTCAAAATCTTTTTGATGTTCTTGTTTGCTGCTTCCATAGCACCATTGGCTTTAGGCAGATATGGAGTAGAGTTCCTATGCATTATCTTGAATTGTTCGCATATTTCTCTCATCAAATGACTATTTAGGTTTACAGCATTATCTATGATGATGGTCACAGGGATACCAAAACGGCAGTTAAGATTGGAAGTCACAAAATCTACCACAGCTTTCTTGGTAACAGATTTGAGAGTAATTGCTTCAACCCATTTCGTGAAGTAGTCGATGGCGACCAATATGAATCTGTGCCCTTTTGAGGCTTTTGGCTCGATTGACCCAGTGACGTCCATGCCCCAGGCAACAAATGGCCAAGGTGATGACATGGGATGTAGTTCTGTGGGAGGTGCATGAATCAAATCGCTGTGCACCTGACACTGATGACATTTCCGAACAAAACTGAAGCAGTCTTTCTCCATGGTCATCCAGTAGTAGCCTGCTCGGAGGATTTTCTTTGCCAAGACATACCCGTTCATGTGGAGTCCGCACACTCCTGTGTGCACTTCATGCATAATTCTTCCAGCCTTTTCGGCACCAGCACATCTTAACAAGTTGAGATCCGGAGTTCTTTTGTATAATATATCATCGCTCAAAAAGAAACCACTTGCATGTCGTCTAATGGTTCTCTTTTGGTCTCCGCTGGCTTGTTCTGGGTATTCTTTAGATTTCAGAAACCTCTTGATGTCATGATACCATGGTTGAACACTTGGTTCTGCTTCAACCGTAGTATAATAGCCATGCCTTTCATGGATTTGGATCTCCAAAGGATCAATGTGGGCATTGCCTGGGTATGGCAGCATCGAGGCCAAAGTAGCGAGTGCATCAGCTAATTCGTTGTGACAACGTGGGATGTACCTAAACTCTATTGACTTGAATCGTCTGCTCAGATCTTCCACATGTTGCCTATAAGGAATAAGCTTGACATCTCGGGTCTCCCATTCTCCTTGAGCTTGTCGGATAATCAGGTCCGAGTCTCCCATGATTAATAATTTTTTGACATCTTGGGCGATTGCCATGTTCATACCCATAATGCAGGCTTCATACTCGGCAGTGTTGTTTGTGCAGAAAAACCGAAGCCTAGCTGTGGCCGGATATTGCTGACCATCAGGTGAGATCAAGATTGCCCCAATTCCAACACCTTTTGCGTTTACCGCTCCATCGAAGAACATTTTCCAAACATTGGTGTCTTCGGCTATTGCCTCGATTGAATTTACCTCCTCGTCCGGGAAGTAGGTGTTCAAAGGTTGGTACTCGTCATCAACCGGATTTTCAGCTAGATGATCTGCTAATGCTTGGGCTTTCATTGCCGTGCGAGTGACATAGACTATGTCAAATTCTGTGAGCAGGATCTGCCCCTTTGCTAACATCCCGGTGGGCATTGGCTTCTGGAATATATGGGTTCACATGTGAAAGTCAACTGAGCGATGAACCGGCTGATGTAGTTCAATCTTCCCAACAAACTCATAACATCTTTCTTGGTTCTTGGAGGGGTAGATCCTGAATAGACTTTATTTTTGTTGGATCTAGCTCAATACCTTTCCGATTTACTATGAATCCCAAGAGCTTGCTGGCTGGGACTCCAAATGCACAATGGCTGGGTTTAGCTTCAAATCATATTTGCGCAACCGCTCAAAGAATTTCCTCATATCTCGAACATGATCCTCCTTAGTCTTAGATTTGATAATCACATCATCCAGGTACACCTCTATCTCTCGATGCATCAACATGAAAAATGGTAGTCATGGCCCTCATGTAGGTTACCCCGGCGTTCTTCAATTTGAATGGCATGACCCTATAACAGTACGTGCCCCAAGGTGTGGTAAAGGCTGTCTTTTTAACATCTTCTTCATCCATCAACACCTGGTGATATCCCGCGAAACAATCCACAAAGGATTGTATATCGTGTTTGGCATAATTATCAACAAGGATATGGATGTTTGGCAAAGGGAAATTATCCTTGGGACTTGCTTTGTTTAGATCTCTGTAATCCACACACACTCGGGTTTTTCCATCTTTCTTCGGTACTGGGACTACATTGGCTAACCATGTGGTGTATCGAACTACCAGGATCACTCATGCTTTCAACTGTTTTGTGACCTCTTCTTTGATCTTGTCACTGATATCAGTTTTAAACTTTCTTTGCTTTTGCTGGACAGGGGGATAATCAGGGTAAGTTGGCAACTTATGAACCACCATATCAATACTGAGTCCTGGAATGTCATCATACGACCAAGCAAACACATCTTTGAACTCAAGCAAAAGTTGGATTAACGCATCTCGGGTTTTCTCATCTGTGTGAATGCTTATCTTGGTTTTCCTGACTTCTTCAGAATTGCCCAAGTTAACCGGCTCAGTATCATTTAAGTTCGGCTTAGGTTTATTCTCAAAATGTTCCAATTCTCGGTTTATTTCCTTAAAAGCCTCTTCTTCATAATTTTTTTTGGGTAAATATGAGTTTATTGATTAGTAATTAGTAAGATGTACAAAGATGGAGGGGGACATAAACCTTACCTCCCCAAAAAAGTACTTGAACCTAGTCATTGTAAGATTTGTACTAGAGATACCAAGAAAGTGATAGATGGTTAGATGATCTATGATCCAACACACATGGTGATTTAATGCATCTAAGTGTGTAGGATATGTCCGACCTAAGTTGATGTAATGACTATCTATCTTATAGAGTTGATAGATAGTCATATGTACAAAAAAGGAGTGAAAAGTGGCTAGGTCGACTATACAAAAAACTTTTGATTCTAGTCCTGCTGAGTGAGTGAGAGTGTTTCCTTTTGTGCCATTGTGAAGTTTTTTATCCAAAGTTTGATGTTCTCTAATAGATGTGACTTGAGGCCTGAATGCGAACTGTTCTCCTTTGTTGTGGCATTGTGGGAGAGATTCTTCTAGAATGAGCTTGCTGCAGGTGTGTATCTGACTGGCAGTGATCTGCTGCTGCTTGTGCCGGGTGCTGTATAGTCTCTGAGTGCTATTCTCCTTGTTGTCTTTGTTTTCTGTTTGTCTTTTATGTGCTTGATGGTTTGATGCTTTGTGTTGTTGTTGCTGCTGCTGATATCTATCCTTGCTACTGCTGATTGAGAGCTTGTTGCTGCAGTTGGGCTTGTTGCTGATGTATTTTGTTAATGCTATTCTTGTTATTATTTCCTTGAGGATGGTTCTGATTGTTGTGTTGCTGGTCTTTGCTTTTGTTGTAGCTTCTTCTGTGAGTAATGCTGATATGTTGTTGTAGTTGCCTCTGCTGCCAAAGTATTGTTCCTGCTGCCTGCTGATGGCTGAATTGTTGACTCTGAGGTTGTTGTTCTTGTGCTGCCTGATGTCTTTTGAGTTGCTTGCTGATCCTGTGTTATTATTGCCTTTGAATCCTCTGATGGATGAATTGTTGATCTTGTGAGCATTAGGAATGTTGAGAGTGCTGGCTGATAGTGTGAGTGATTTGTGTTGTGTGTTTGTTGCTTTATGTGTGAGAAGGTGTATCTTGGTGAGGGTTAAGCTTGCTTTTTTTTGTATATGCTTTGGTGTTGTGTCTGTTGGCATTTGGATTGTCTCTGCTACTGTTTTTGCTGAGTTTAAAGCTGCTTCTGTCTGTTTTGGTACTGCTGTGTGAGGTTTGCTCAGTATTGGTCCAAAGAGTGATGCTCTGTGTGTTGTGTTTGTGAGCTGTGGTGTTCCAGTGAGGGATTCTCGTGGTATAGGGACTTGGTGATTGATGCAATTGCGTTAGACTGAGCACTGGAAGTGCTAATACCACACAACGCAATTGCGCCAATAACCTGTGCCTATATAAACAGCTGCATGTCCTGTTGTTTCTGAGGGTGTTTCTATGTTTCCTGCTGGGGTTATTACTGCTCTTTTGGCACCTGTGTTCCCTATTTCTGCTTTCTTTGTTTCTGGCACTTCTTTTACTTCTTGTTTCCATGATTGTCTGTGACCATTGATATGTGGACTGCTGGTGATGTTGTTGATGCTGTTGCTGCCCTTGCTTTGTCCTGCATCCACTGTATGTCCATTTAGCCCTGCTGCTGTTCATTAGTTGAGCAGTCATTGTATCCTTTGTGTCTACTTTCTGCTGCATGACTGTTGAGTATATCTGCTATCTTGATATTGGTGTTATGGAAATTGACAGGGGGCAATTGTCTATTCTGGTACTGTAGTGTGAGGTTTGTTTAGTGTTGATCCCATGAGTGCTGTCCTGAGTGTTGTATTTGGGGACTGTGTTGATCTGATGATGCTGATGTTGTTGCTGCCTTTGCTTGGGCTTGAGTCTACTGCATGTCCATTTAGCACTGCTGCTGTTCAATGTGAGAGCAGTCATTCTGGCCTTGCTCTTTGGTTTCTGCTGCATGGCTGGTGTATATGTATGCTGGCTTAGTATTGGCAGTGTGAAGATTGACAGTGAGGAGTTGTCAAATGGTTTATTGGGATGTTGATGTTGATGTTGCTGTCCTGTTGCTGTGCTGATTATTCTGTTTATCTGCTGCTGCTTGAGCTGAGAATGCATTCTTTTTTTCTTTTGCTGCAGGTGTGCTAGCTTTGTGTTGATTCTATGTTGCTAATGGAGACTGGTTCTTGCTTCTTTGTTTCTGCCACTGAATTCCTTGCTGTCTCTTTTTGATTTGGCTCCCTTAGTATGTGCAATTTCTGCTAATCTCTGCAAATGAGGTTGCTGTTGCTGGGTACTTTGTGGAAAAGGTTCAGCAATCCTTTTCTTTCTATCTTGGTGCTGCTGTTCTGAGATGTCCTGGTTCCTTGGAGTCCAGTATGGGTTGAGAGTTGTTATTGTCATTCTGTCCTTGCTGTTGCTGATTGCCTGTAATCTTGCTGATGCTGTTTTCCTGTATTTATTCTGATGAAGGCTTTGCATTGCTTGTCTTCTTCCTCCAAAATTGTCCTGTTTTCCAGTGATGTCCATAGCCCAAAGTATCTTGTTCTGTGTTAATCCATATGCAGCTTCTTTTTCCTCCTGAGTTAATTTGCTGTTTCCTTCCTCTGTTTCTGTTGATTGAAATGCTGTTTTTGCATCCTGCTCTGAATTTTTAGCACCCTGCACATTAACAAACCAAGTTAGGAGATATTGAACTAGCATCTTATTGGTATAGGTCATCTTATCACTTTCACTCTTATGTATGGACATTGAGTTTTATCTGCAATTAAGATTTTTCTGCCTATTGGGTCCAATTGACTAAAGTGGTGACATTCTATCCTCCCAAAGTCAAGAGCATAGTTTGCAAGGTGATCCGCCAGCTTGTTTCCTTCTCTATATGTGTGTGATATTATCATGACAAAGGAGTCTTTGAGTTGGAGGATTTCTTCTATTTGGTCTGATATGCACCAGGGTGGCTTCCATGAGCCATTAATGATGTTGTTTAGGAGCATGGAGTCTGTTTGCAGCCATATGTTGGTAAATCCTTGTGTGCTGCAGTATCTTAGTGCTTCCTGAATAGCAGTTGTTTCTGCAATTGCGCTGGTTCCCTCTATGCATTCTGTGCCAACTGTATATATTAGATCCCCTGTTTCATTTCTCAAACAGAAGCCTATTGAGCTTCTTCCTAGGTTTCCTTTCGATGCTCCATCAGTGTTGATCTGTATCCATCCTGGTAAAGGGAATTCCCAGTTGACTTTTTGGTAGTTTAGTCTTGGAGTGTAGTTCTCTAGCATGTGTAGGAGATTTTGCCATTTGTGTGGGACATTGATTCCTGGCTTTCTGGTGCGAACTAGTGCTTGCAGTGTTGTGGAGATTTGATAGATTACTCTGCCGATTGTGACTGGTTTCCCATGCTTGTAACTGTTTCTTCTTTTCCATAGTTCCCATACAATGCATGCTGGGAGTGCCTGCATTATTGGTTTCAGTCTTTTAACAGTTTGTGCTGTCCAACATCTTGTTATTGCTTGATGGAGAGTTAGTTCTTCAGTTGAAATTCCTGCTCTTTGCAGGAAGTATTTCCACACCTTGCTTGCAGTATTTGAAGTATAGAAGAGGTGTGTCATGCTTTCTTCCTTTGGGTCTGTGCAGCACCAGCATTTTGAAGGCAGTTGATACCCCCATCTTTTCAGGATGTCGTCCAGTGGTAGTTTAGTCCTCCAGACTCTGCACATGAAGAAAGCAATTTTGAAAGGGAGTCCCTTTACCCAGATTCTCTCATATGCTATTCTAGGATCCTCCCTTTTCCTCAAGTATTCCCATGCTGTTTTGACTGTGAATTGCCCTTGGTTCTGTAGCATCCAGTATGGAATATCCAGGGTGTCTTCCATCCTTGGGGGCTTTATTGTGGTGATTATGTGATCCATCATTTCTTGTGGCAAGTGTTCTGATAGCTGTTGCACATTCGAGCTACCATTCTGCAGGGCATTGTTCACATTTTGAAGAGATTCTTCTATTGGGAAATTTGCTGGTACTAGGTAGTATAAGGCTCCCAACCTAGTCCAGTTGTCATACCAGAAGAGTGAGGATCCCATTTTGATATGTCGGGCAATTTGATGTTCAATGAGCTCTTTGCATTCTATCATTTTCTTCCAGACTTGCGATCCTTTCTTCCATGATACAGTTACTGCGTTATGTTTTTTGTAGTATTTCTGTGTCATGAATGCACTCCATAGACTGGGCTTAGTTCTGAAGTTCCACCACAATTTGCAGAACAAGGCCTTGGACATGTCATGAAGGGATCTAAAACCTGCTCCTTCTTCTTCTTGGGGGTAGGCATAGATTGATCCAGGATGACCAATGTCTGCGAGTGTCTCCTATTTTAGTACTCCAGAAAAATTGAGCAAAAATCTTGTGAATGTTGTTGATCACTTGCTTGGGAGGATTCACTACTACTAGTAGATGGACTGGCATGCTTTGCAAAACACGTTTGATCAAGATGGCTCTGCCTCCAATTGAAAGTAATTTCCCTTTCCAGGATTGCAATCTAGCTTGTATCTTGTTCACCGTGTCTTGGTAATAAATTATTCTTTTCCTTGAGTAAAAAATGGGGCAGCCTAGATATGTGAATGGAAAGTCCTGCTTTCCAATTCTTGTTATTCTTTCTGTTCTTGCTACTGCCTCTATTGCAGCTGATTGGTGCATATAGATAGCTGACTTGTTTCTGTTTATTAGCTGTCCTGAAGCTGCTTCATATGCACTTAGTGTCTCCATTATCAACTGTAGTGATGTGGCATCTGATGATGAAAAGATGATCATATCATCTGCATATGATAGATGATTGATTCTTGGGCTTTTTCTAGGCAATCCAAAGCTTTTGAAGCACTTATTTTGATGCAATGCATTTAGGCCCTTTGAGAGTGCTTCTGCAGCAATGATGAAAAGAGTAGGAGACAAGGGGTCTCCTTGTTTTACTCCTCTTGTTGATTTGAAGAAACCATGTGGTTGGCCATTGATAAGGATTGAATACCAGTTGTTGTTCACTATGTCGATAATCATGCCTATGAATGTTTCATTGAAGCCCATTTTTCTGAGAACATTTGCTATATATAACCAGGATATTCTATCGAATGCCTTGGTCATATCTAGCTTGATGACCACATTTGGACTTGCTTTTACTCTTTTTCCTATGTCAGTGATGATTTCCTGTGCCAGGAGGACATTTTCCACTATTGTTCTACCCCTCACAAAACCAGCTTGTTCATGGGAGATTATGGAAGGTAGAAAGACCAACAATCTTTCATGTATGATTCTTGAGAAGATCTTGTTGATGAAGTTGCTTAGGCTTATTGGTCTTAGGTCAGAAAAGGTTTCAATCTTTTTCTTCTTTGGTAGAAGGACCAAATTTGTGTGTGTTATGCTTTTGGGTAGGTGTCTGCTTGAGAAAATGCTGTGACCATGTTATGTATGTCTTCACCTATGATTTCCCAACAGGACTGATAGAAAGTTCCTGTGAATCCATCTGGACCTCCAGCACTGTCTTTATTGAGACTAAAGATAGCTTGTTTTGTTTCCTCCTTTGATGGCAGCCTGATCAGTTCTGTATTTTGCTGTGAGTCTATCACTTGCTGGATGTTTTCCAAAATTCTGAAGTCTGTGGGAGTTTCTTTCTCAGTGAATTGATCCTTGTAGTATGAAATGGCTTCTTCCACAATCTGTTCCTGCTCCTCTAACCATATGCCAGCATTGTTTTGAATTCTTTTTAATTGAAGCCTTTTCCTTTTCCCATTGACTTGAGCATGAAAGAATTTGGTGTTTTTATCTCCATCTTTAAACCAGGCCATTCCCGCTTTTTGTTTCCAGAATTGTTCTTCAACAACTAGATGCCTGACCATTTGTACTTGTACCTTTTGTAACCTTTCTCTGTTTTGGGCAGTAGGTCTCGCTTCAAATTGTTGTTCGTGGACAATCACCACTTCCTCCATGCTAGCTATGGATTGAAAAATGTCTCCGAAGGTAGCCTTGCTCCAAAGGGATAGAGATTTCTTTAGCTTCTTTAACTTGTAGTTGAAGATAATGAAAGGATCTCCATGGAAGTCCGCTTGCCAGTTTTCTTTGACCACTGTTTTAAAAGTATCTTGCTTGGTCTAGAAGTTGAGGAATTTGAAAGGCTTCTTGATCTTTATTGGCTTTTGATCAAAATGTATTAACAAAGGACTATGATCTGATCCAATTTTGGAGGTGTGTGTGACTTCTATTGTTGGAAAAGCTTGTTGTAGCTGTTGATTAGCTAGACATCTATCCAACCTTTTGAATATGCATTCCTCATCTGCTCTCCCGTTCCACCAAGTGTAAATGCTTCCTTTGAAACCCAGGTCCGTTAGGCAGTTGATGTTAATGCAATGGTTGAAGTCGTCTACTTCATTGAAGGGGACTGGGAGACCTCCATATTTCTCTTCTTGATCGCATATGACATTGAAGTCTCCTCCGACTATCCATGGATTGGTGATTGTCTGGGATAAGTCATATATTGAGTCCCATAGCTCAATCCTTTCTGCTGATGTGCACTTGGCATATACAAGCGTGAGGATTATCTCCAACTTTGTCTCTGTGTGGTGTATCTTCAAAGTGAGGTGTTGGACTGAATCTGTGAGTACTGTGACATTGTAGGCATTGTCCAGGAAAGCCCATATTTTGTTTGATACATTTTCTATTGCTTGTGTCATGCCAATCCTTCTTCTATATTGTTCTAGTTTCCTGAGTTGCTGTTTTGGCTCCATGATGTCGATGAATTCAAATTGATACTTGTTGTGAAGTGTGATCAGTCTTTCGAAAGCTTGCATTCTGTTTGCTGATCTTATGTTCCATATGATGGAATTCATTGTGCTTTGCTAAGGTATGATAATTCTCTTTTGGGTTGGATCCTTGTTGAAGGGGGGCTGCAGTTGCTCTTGAAATGCTTCCTCTGTGTGTTTTCTGCTCCAGCTATCCTATCTGTGTGTCGTGGTGATAGGTTCCCTTGTCTTGCTATGTTCCTGAGATTCTGTGCTATGTTCTCTTCATCCATGTCCATGTCTGTTGCTTCTTTTCTTTCATTCATGTCTGTTGATTTTGTTAATATGTTTCTGGGTCTGATGATCGCCTGTAGTTGATCTCTTATTGATTCTTTTCTGCTGATTTGATCTTGTTCCATTGGTCTTCCCATTATTGCAAGGAAAGGAGTTCTCTGATATTGACTCTCTTTATTTTGTGTTTTCTTTACAGCATTATCCTCAATAACCTCTTCTTCCCCTTGCATTTCTTCCGGAATCTCCCCTTCCTATGAACATTCTTCTATTTGATCTGCCCACAGCCTCCCTGCAATTTGTTCAGCTTGTCTGATTGCACTTATATCTGCTTGTTCTGCAGGTTTGTTGTAGAAGGTCTTCATGACCCATTATGTTGTGGATTCATTTGTCCTACCTATCTCACAGTTCTTGCTTGTGGTTGTGTTTCCTTGATGCATACTGTCTTTCCTGTTTGTTGAAGCATGGATATTTGATTCATTCATTGTTTCCTTGTCACCATTGGGGTTATGAGTTTTTGTTTCTTGAGCTTTGTTTCTGGGGGACTTTACGTTGGCTTGGTCACCTTGTTTGGCTTTTAGACTCAAAGTTCTTTGGTGCTCAGCCTATGTCAATGTAGTTGAAAAATCATTGTTGCTGATTGTCCCAACACTATCCCCTGCCCTGCTTTGCTTCTCCGTATCTGCTGTCCTGTATCTGCCTTCATTCCTGTTGGTGATTGGTGTCAAGGTGTTGGATTAACTGCCTTGACTGCTGATTTTCCTAGTACTTGAAGGTTTTTGTTTCCTTGTCTTGGTCATTTGTTCTTTATTCTTCTCTCCTGTGCCTGGATTATTGGATGTTGTATCCTCAGCTACCTGGTATTCAGCCATATGGTCAGCAACATTGGTGAAGTCCTTTTGGTTACAGCTCTCCCCTGCTGATTCTGTGCTATTTGCAATTTTGCCTTCAATGGTGTGTTCTCCATCAGCATTACCATAAGCATTAACTTTTTCCTGATCCTGTAGTACTGTTTCATTGCTTCTTTCAGCTGTGTGCCTGCCTGTAGCATTGACATTGATTTCTTCTGCTGTGTTTGTGTTGTTGATTGTATTTCCAGCTATTTAAACTTCAGCCTTGTGAGTGTCTGCCTCACTTCTTTCTGCTGTGTGCTTGCCTGTAAACTTGTCATTGCTTTCATCTGCTCTGTCTGTGTTGTTAACTATATTTCCAGCTTTCTGACCTTCAACATTGTCACTGTCTGCTGAGAGAGTGTTTGCTGCAGCAGTATTTCTTCCTGCTGCTAAGTCTTTGTTAAGTTTTATGTGTTCAATGCTTTGAATTTCAACTGTGAGTTTCTCTGTATCCTTGTCTTTTCCCTGTTCTAAAATTTGGAATTTGTTTGTGACAGGGACCTGTTGACCATTCCTATTAGTTAGTTCTTTTTGGTTCCTTGTTTTTGTATTGCCTTATTGTGCACTCTATTGTCCTTGACTTCTTTCCATTGAGGGCCATTGTTGCCTACTACCTTGCCACTCAACAAGATTAGCATTAAATGTTCCTTTACTGCTAAATCCTTACCTTTTGTTTTCCTAAGCTCTGCTTGCCTTTGTTCTTCAACAGTGGCTGTGTCTAGAATTTCCAGATGCAATTTCCAACACTCCATCATTTCATGCCCTTGAATTTTACATTGTTTATTTGGAAGATAGTCATACTGTATTTTGATCCATTCTGTTCGAATTTCCCCTGTTGATTCATTTTCTATGTCTAGTCTAACCTTTTGGGGTAATTCCGATAGCAAATCCACTAAGACTTTAACTCTTGCACAACTTGGCCTTGTTTTATTTATTGTAGCTGCATCTAGATGTAAGGGTTTATGGACTGCAGATGCCAGAGAAAATAAGCATTCTTTTACATAGTAGGTCGGAAGAAGATGTGGGAAAGAAATTCATGCTATAGCCATCGACGTTTCTTCTCCAAACTTGAACTTTGTATCATAAATGAACTGCCTCATCTGATATTCCAGTCCATCTTTGGCCTTGAGATAATATGTGCTTTTAGAAGTAATTTTTATGAAACCTTCCCATAAAGTTAATCTAATCAGCACATGCTTATCTCTGAACAGACCTATGTTACACTCGCCTCTGATGCGACATTGAATCGGGATGATTTTTCTGAGCTCCTGCAAGTCCGGCCATCCGTATGAAAATATACCCAGAATCGCGAATTGCAGACCTTCAATGACATTCATGCGAGCTACCTCAGCTTCCGTGTATTTTATAATCGGTTGGCCATGCATGTATGTTGCCTTCCTAATCGGGATTGGTTCAATTTCTCCGCTAGGGTTCGCTTTTGAACTGTTATTTATCGTCACTGGCTTGAGTAATTGAGAGTAGTCAAGGGGTTTTTGAGTTGGTGGGTTGGAATTTGTTGCGATTGGGATGTTTTGGGGTGGCCGGCCAGCCGGAGTTTCGCCGGTCGGCATCGCCATTAACGGCGTTTGAGGTTTGTGAAGGTAGCGTCTGTTTTCTCTCTCTATCGCCTCTTCTTCATCATATTCTAGTTCTTGGTTCATTACTTCACAGTTAGAAAGCGTGTTTGAATCTGGGCATGAAGTCTGCAAGCATGTCATATTATTTAAAGCCGCATTATTAGAACTGAAAAAAAGAAAGAGAAAAATAAAATAACAAAATTAGAAGGGATAGAGAGATGAACGATGAAATATTGATTTCATTTCATTGAATTTTGAAGATAAAAGGGTTTACACTGGGAATTAAAAGACAAGAAACTAAGGACAAGAAACTAAAGAAAAACATCCGAGTTACACCCTGGAGTAACTCATGATGCAGAGAAAGTGGCAGGACAGGTCTACCGAGACTTCCGCCTGATTGGGAATGGCGTAGCCTTCCAATTTTGCAGCTTGGCATTGGGTCCCATGTATAGCACCTTAGCGGTGCTTGAGCCTTCCCCTGGCTGGACCATGTGGGTTTCATATAGCATCTGCCTCATAGCCCCACAAATTTTTTCAATTTCTTCGGCGTAAAGGCTTCATCTTCATCCTCTTCACTGTACTTAGGCTTGACAAACGTTCCATACAGCTGTGGAACCGGCTGAGTTAGGACCCAACCATCATTCTTTCTTTTCTTTGCTCATTTTACATTAGTTGGTGTAGGTCGGAAGCCTACCCCAAAGAATTCCTCGTTAGTAGTCAAGGTGATTGGTTTAGTTGTTCCTTGCAATGATTTCCCTAGCACTTTCCTAGGTTGGTAACCATGTTTGATCATTTCTTTGGCTACCATGAAAGGAAGGGTTAAGGGCAAGGGTTTCCTTCTTCACATTGGTCCGCGACCATAATTTCAAAGGCTTGATAGACTATGTGTTCACTTCCCTCCCTTGCTTCAAGACATGGAACTGACGGATCCCGATAAATTGATTGCTCATCTTCTCTGTGAACCACAATCTCCTGATTTTCATGTTCAAATTTCACCATCTGGTCGAGAGTAGAAGGCACGGCTCCTGCCGTGTGAATCCACGGCCTTCCTAAGAGAAAATTATAGGAAGTATCCATGTCTAGAACTTGGAAGGTCACTTCAAAGTCGACTGGACCAATAGTTAGGACTAGGTTAATTTCTCCGATTGTATCCCTCTTTATGCCGTCGAAAGCGCGCACACACACATTGTTGGGTCTGATTCTCTCAGTGCCGATTTCCATACGTTGCAAGGTTGAGAGTGGGCAGATATCTACCCCAGAACCGCCGTCCAGCATGACTCTTTTCACGTAATACCCTTCGCATTTGACTGTCAGGTGAAGGGATTTATTGTGTGCGGCCCCTTCCGGGGGCAAATCATTCTTGCTGAAGGAAATTTGATTGATTGTGAAAAACCTTTCTGCCATTCTCTCCAATTGTTCCACAGTAGTTTTGATGGGCACATATGCTTCATTAAGAGTTTTGATTAACACTTTTTGATGCTCAGTTGAGCTCATCATCAGAGATAAAAGAGAGACTTGAGCGGGAAACTTTCGAAGTTGATCAATTACTTCATAGTCTGCCATTTTCATTTTCTGAAAGAATGCCTTCGCTTCTTCAGGGCCTACTGGTTTCTTAGATGGAAGCGCTTCTTTGTGGCATTATTTACTTCCTCGAGATTGAGATACCTCCCAGCCGGGTTATCTTCCTGAATTTCCCCTGAGATCTCTTTGCCTCTGTACGTCACGACCGACTTGTTGTAGTTTCATGGCACAGCAGTGAGGTCTATCATGGGCCTTTGTGGCGCGCGACTGATAACCACGGGTTCATTCAGCCTTGGTGGAAATACCGGTCCCCGCACCACATAGGTCCCTTCTGGAACATACATTTGAGCTCGCTTGTTTAATTCAAACCTCTTAGGAGGACTCAATGGCATTTTTTCTTTTTTGCGACCTCGAGGGACATAAAGAACGACATCTTTGGAGGGCACTGCCCTGATTTCAACTTTCACTTTCTCTCCCACCTTCTGAGGGACGGTTTTGCTCTTTTTCTCTGCTTTGTTCTGTTTTGGGACAGCTTTTGGCTTCTTTTCTATGTCAGCTATGGCAATGATGGCCTTCAGGGCTGGGTCAAACTCCCTATCTTCACAAATCATTCCGGTGACCGGCCCATCGTTGTGAGCCGGTAGTGGATTGTTGGTTACATTGGGAATATCTTTGTCCCTCAGCACTATTCTTTTCTGTTCTATCAAATCTTCCACAGCTCTTTTCAAAGTCCAGCAATTCTCTGTATCATGCCCCTCCGCCCCTGAGTGATATGCACACCGGATGCCCCGTTGGTAAGAGGGTGACTCAGGGTTTTGCCTATTTGGGGGTACAGGTTGTAGCAAACCCATTTGAACTAATTTTGGGAACAAACTAGAATATGACTCGCCAATAGGTGTGAAGTTTGTTTTCCTTGGCGGTTCCCGGGCACGGAAATTGTTCTGTGGAGGTCGGGGAGTGTAGTAGGCTTGGTAAGGAGGTTGATTTCTGGGAGGTGGAGCTCTATTTTGGTTGAATTTTTGTTGTGGCCTGACATATGGCTGGGCATTCATCACTGCATACGGTTGAGGAGCGTAGGCTATATCTTGGTGAGGATAGTAGTGTTATGGGGTTCTCTCGGAGAAAAGAGGTCTGGGTGGACGGGGTTTTCTTGCACTTGAAGTTGCCATCGATGATTCTTCTTTTTTCTTTCGATTTGCTAATCCTCCAGACCCGCCTTGGATGGATTGGGAGGTAGCTCTTATGGAAGATTGACTCAGGATCCGCCCTGTTTTCAAACCATTCTCGACCATTTCACCAATTTTGATGGCCTCGGCAAACGGCTTCCCCATTGCAGACATCATGTTTTGGTAATAATCGGCTTCTTAAGCTTGGAGGATGATTGTGACCATTTCAATCTCATCCATTGGAGGTTTCACCCTTGATGCTTGCTCGCGCCACTTGACGGCGTACTCCCGGAAGCTTTCAAAGGATTTCTTCTTTAAATTTGCCAACAAATTTCTGTCTGGAGCAATGTCAATGTTATACTGAAAATGCCTGACAAAATACCTTGACAAGTCATCCCAGATATGCCAGCGAGATATATCTTGGTCCATGTACCACTCAGAAGCAATGCCGACCAAACTCTCACCAAAGTAGGCCATGAGGAGTTCTTCCTTTTCACCTGCTCCCCGCAGTTGGTTGCAATATCTTTTGAGATGGGCAATGGGATCTCATTTCCATTATATTTCTCGAACTTTGGGGTTTTAAAACCTAATGGTAGATGTACGTGAGGGAACATACACAAGTCGGTGTATGACACACTTTTCTGTCTACTCAAACCCTGTATGTTTTTGAGACTCTGTTCCAGACTTATCTTTCTTGTGATCTCTTCTTGCTCTGGGGTTTTGTATTTTTCTCTTGCCCTGAGGTAAAATTGTACCTAGGCAGCTGAGGATAAGCACTAGCAGTGAACTGGGCTGATTCCACTGGGAAAGGCTGTGCTTGATAGGTGAAAGGGGAGGGATTAAAATTAGGCCTAGACAAAGTAGGTTGTGCCGTAGCTGAGCAAGGTTGCGCGGTAAATATGTTTGCAGCTGCTCCTGAAACTGATACTTGGGGGCGATCCTCAGAAGGTGTTCCCACAAAGTTAGCAGCAATGGTAGGGTATCCCAGTGGATAGCTTATGGGGATATTGGAAGTCCCACTTGCCCTGGGAAAAAGCTCGGGAAATCCAGGGATTGCATTTGGCGGTTCTTTTCCATTTGTCCAGACGTCCCACATTTCCATCATGTAGAGACGCAGCAATCTATTTTCTTCAGTAGCTGCCGATTCTAAAGTTAGGATGCCTGAGATCAGATTCTCTACCGCAATAGGAACTGTCGGAAGATTTATTTCATAAGACATTTCGACGCTTCCTTTTGACCTCGTAAAATACGGATGTGAAGCCAGATTACCACAAAACCAACCACCTTACTTGTAAACCTGAACTTAACAGCAAACCGGTTAGTTTGGAGCAAATAACACATAGGTAATCGCACGTTGGGGTGTGATGGACCTAAGCAGTTAAATGTGTTTTTATATGTTTCACCATGGTTGCTCGTTTCATCCCGGCTTTGCCTATTTTCCTCAAAAGTTCTTTTCCTTCCACTTTCCAATTTTCCACTCTTTTCTTGTTCTCTTTTCATTTTTCTGTTGATTCTTTTCTTGTCTCTTTTTCTTTCTTTTTGGGTTTTTTCCTTTCACGTCCCTCTCTTGTTGAGAGTTATTTTTTTTTTTTTAAATCATGATCGAATCCGATGGGGATTGCCTACGTATCACGACGCCGCGTGGATCAGATCATAACGTAGTTCTGGAGAAATAAATGCGAAAAATAAAGAAACACTTTTTTGAGAATTTTTGATTTTCATTAATAAAACTCTTCTATTACAAAAGTCTTTAACAAATTCATTTCTTAAAGAAAAACTGTAAACAAACTCGAAACAACTCTTGAATTTAAAACTGAAATACAGACTCGATAAATGTAAGATCATGAATCCATTAATGCTTAAACTCCTGGGGCCCGTGGGACATCGTTCGGTCTTGCCACGGGCCTGCGTGCAAGATCTCCCTAGAGCCGCTCCAAGTCACTCATTATTTGGCGGACAAATGTCATCACTGCAGCAAAGAAGGTGGTTTGAGTCATGTCCTCACACGCTTGGCATTTCGTGACAATGTAGTCGGCGATGGCTCTCACTCTTTCTCGGACAACACCCTTTTCTTGAAGCAAGCACCCGATTTGTTGATTCCGGGCTTTTAACACCTGAGTGTCAAGACGCCTCTAATTTTGTAACCGTTGCATATCATGCTCCATTTGGGCCATCAAAGCATAACAATGCTCCCTATCAGCTTTAAAGTTTCTGGTATGTTTGTCTGCCTCATTTTCAAGAATATTTATCTTTCTCTTCAGATCAGTAATTGTCCCTTCATATTTTATTTTCATTTGCTGAACAAATTGTGCCCACCCTTCTGCGTTTTTTGCCAATTGTGCTCGGATTTTAGCTTGATTTGCCTCAGACTTTTCTAGATCATCTTAACAGTCAAGTACTTTCTTTCTCAGACTACTTATAAGTTTTCCATCCGCTTGGCTTCTTTCCTGGTTTCTAGCAGCTATTTTCATTTGCTGGATTTGAGCTTTGAGGGCTTCATTTTCTTGAGTTATCTTTTTCTTTTCACCCTCATCCGCAGCGGCTTGCAAACCATTTTCGAATTGAAGGTCCCGAACTTGCTTTTCTAGCTTGCTTATTTGTGACGCCTCGACGAATTCTTGAAGATGGAGTCTTTTGGATGGCCTTCCAGACTCGACTTCCTTTCTGTACCAGACAAGATAACCGGGTGAGACTTCACCTCGGGACAGATCACGAACATAGGTATTTGCTGGCAAATATTGGCATTCATTCCAGATCTGGCGAACTAACTTTTCAGAAAACTATCCATCAGCACGGATCCCAACTACATGGCGGCTAAGGTCTTCATCTTTGGGCACTATTTGGCCTCTCCCCAACTGTCTCAAAACCCGATATGGGGCATAAGGCTGGATACTTCTAAGACCCATCAAGAGGAAGTGAGTCCCGGTAGCTGGCATGTATATGACCTCGTCAACAAGAAACCAACCAAGCGTCCATTCTATCTGTTCTGCAGTGATGGAACGGAGATGGGATGTCCATTCTGCGACCCCTTCTGGCATGCTGAAACCGTCAACCCTTGTGTAGAACTCCTCTATGCAGCTTTTCTCTACCGACCTGTACCTCATGTATTGAGGACAATGACATAAATGTTCAATCATCCACATCTGTAGCAAAAGATTGCACCCCTCAAAAAAGTCTCCTCCGGCTTTACAGGCGGTGAGAGCTCGGAAGATTTTAGACACTATCATGAGTGCGAGGGTGCTTTTGGCCTGAGTGAGCTGAGTGCTGATGACCCCACCTATCCATATATCAATATTTTTGTCTTTCCTGGGGAACACTAGAAGACCCAAAAATACTATCATAAAAGCAAAGCACCTGTGCTCTTCCCATTTTAATTGGTTTCCTTTACTGCAGATCTTGTTTTCTAGATTGTTGAAACCCCCTATATGCCCATATCGTTGATATATGAACTGTGGAGTAGAAAAGCCATCTGCCAAATCCGAGTATTGGACCCTCCTGCTTATTTTTAGCATATCCAGAAATTTGTGTGGAGTAACGGCTCTTGGAGCGACCAGATACCCGTGCCTCATAGGAGTTTCATTTTTCCCAACATACCCAGCTATTTCTTCCAAAGTGGGTGTGAGCTCAAAATCTGAGAAATGAAACACATTGTGAGCTGGATCCCAGAATGTAACCAAGGCTTTTATGACATCTCCTCTGGGCCTGATCATTAATAAATCGGTGAGACCACCCAAGTACAATTTAACCTTATCTTTCCACCACATATGCAGCTCCAAAGGAATCTTAGTTAAGACCTCCATCGGTAAATTTTGACTCGTGCTCATTCTGCACATTTAACTTAAGGTGATTGATTTAAAACAAGTAAATTTTTACAAAAGGAGTCAATTTTGCAAACCTTTAAATAACACAGCTATTTTAGAAAATACGACCCTTCAGCACTTCTAAAGGGAAGATTTTAGGGCTGTGCTTGCTAGGTAGCCAAATTTTGAAATGGGTGGTCATTTTTGCAAAAACAATCTTGCGGCGCCCTTTTGGAGATATTTGGGCTATTTATGCGAGGACTACACTGCCTAATAAAATAGAATAATAACTTTTTATTTTATTTTCGAAATTTTCTAAATAAAAATGCCTAAAAAGAAAGGGTATTTATGAATTTTTTATTTTTGTTTATATATTTTTTTTTATTTTTGAAAGAAAGACTTCTAAAATTTAATTGATGTAAACTTTGGAAATTTTCAAAAGTAAAAGAAAATATTTTTGCTTGAAATTTCATTTGTTTTATCTTTTCCAAGGAAGAAAGAAAATACTTTTATTATTATTTTTTTTAATTTTAGATGTTGCCTCATAATTCTTGAAAGAGGGATTTCTTTTTTAGGAAAATATTTCGAATTTCTGAGCTTTTATTAAAAATCAAGGAAGAAAGTCTTTTTTTTTTGAAGAAAAATATTTTGGAACTTTTATTTTATTTACAAAATCAAGAAAAGAATATTTTGAGCTTATTATTTATTTAGAAAAAGTAAGGAAAATATTTTTGGGCTTTTATGTACAAAAGAAAGAAAATATTTTTTATCTTTTCATTTATTTACAAAAAAATATATATATATTTTTGGGATTTCAAAAGCAAGAAAGAAAATATTTTAGAGTTTTTTCATTTATTTAGAAAATCAAAATATTTTGTTTATTATTTTTCTTTTCAACATTTTGTCAGAGTTTCGGCTTATTTTGGACACCAAGTTTTTCGAAAAACGGGTAATCAATCCTCAATTTTCTCATACCTCAATATTATTTTTTTTAACAGCCGGTCAACACACAAGCCGAGGCAAATAAATGCACAAGTAGCACGTAAAGTATGCATCAAGATGGTCTTTGATTCTGGGGTCACCTGTCCTAGGGGGACCCAACCCCTGTGTTGAGTCCCCAAAGTCAAATGCATATGATGCAAATAAACGTTCATACTAGGGATCCGGCCCGAGGTTACGTTATTCTAAGCTGAAAACCTGGGTATTGTTCTAGACTTGTGTACCCGCTCGAGCCGAGGAGGGGGCTACGTACAGGGCACCAAAAGGCCACCCGGCTTTGTAATTTTTTCCGGCCTCTTTCTTATTTAAGGTATGAAACTAACTGAATAGGGAGTCACGGCCAGCGTGCACATCCCCGAAGATGAGAAGAGAAGGGTTCATAACAGTTTTATATACAGTTCAAATAATATCAAAGCGGTAAAAGGCGGCATTTAGCACATTAGGCTCAACATGTAATAAAATCAAATAATAATAAAAGCCAAGTAAAACAGTCATTCTAAGCTCGAACTCTGAACCAGAGATTCTGGGTTCGATCCCCAGTAGAGTCGCCAGAGCTATCACACCTCCTTTTGTATACCCCCCCATGAGTATATAAAGGAGTTTTTTCAATTAAAGTGACATTATTTGAAATGGGGTTATTTATTTATTTATTTTTAGAGTCACCACTTGGAATGTTTTGATTGGCATCCCAAGTCACCGGTTTATTTTTTTATCCCAAATCGAGAAAAATTTTGACTTTCCTTGTGAAATCTCCGAACCAGAAATTCTGAGTAAGGAACTCTGTTAACCCGAGGGAAGGTGTTAGGCACCCTCGGATTCCGTGGTTCTAGCACGGTCGTTCAACTATTATAATCGGCTTATTATCTGATTTTAATACATGTTTCTAGCCTATGGTATATTTTATCTTTAACCACTTTTGTTTAATTATTAGGAAAAATTACAACGTCATTTAAAATATGTCATGAACCACGTCCATAAATGCACCCGTAATTCGTAACGCATTTTATTAAAGTTGGGATTAGGATTTAGGTCACATAAATGCACACCCGAGTTTAGGAAAGTGAATTATTAAAACAACGCGCCTAAAGCAGCTACGCGTTTTTAACTTTTCGAGGGCCATGGAAATTCGCTAAATAGCACACTTCGATTTTCTAATGATTTTATTGATTAAATGAGGGCCATGCATTTTGAGATTTTATCCGGCACGGCGCACCTCGAATTTCAAAAGCTTCTATTATTCGAAGTTGTTAAAATCGGGTTACATGAAATGCACCCTCGAAATTGGCATTGTTACTATGTCAAGGGAACCATACGCATAGTCACAATGGTTTATTAATCGCGCCTAAAAGTAAACTACAAAAGTTTAAGGCATTTAAGAATTAGTTGCTTCTAAATTTGTATTTAACTATTAAGAGGGCCATGGGTGATCGTTTTTATTTGTATGGCTCACCTCTATTAATCAAAAAAATTTCTTAAACCTACAGTTGTTAGAACCATATTTATGAAACTGTTTGTGGTTTTTGTGTATTGCGCCAGCCCAAATGAAATTCAGCAACTGTATTTGAATGGGGTGTCAAATTCAAACAGCAGGCCCAAAAGGCCAAACGATACTGCTCCCATTCAGGCTCAATTGTGAGCCCAAATTTCAGGGCGTCAAACATCCAAATCCCTAAATCTGAGTTCGATTCCCAGGAGCAACACAAAGGTAATCAGAGACAAACAAAAGCATTGGCCTGTAAGCTGGCATGCTCTCAACATTCACATGAATAATCAGCCCTCAAGATTACATCCAATTTTTCTAGTCCCAACAGACAATGTTGGAACTCAAACTTCAATTAGACACTCTTTAACCTACCCAATACAGTTTGGATTCATAAACTTATATACGAACTTTCTGCAATTCAACATTAAAAACAGGCATCTTCTGAACTATTAAACTTTCTAAACGAGCACAAACATCATTTGACCATATTTCTCTAGAACGATTAATAGTATTTGCCTAAGGGTGTGAAACTAACATGAAATTAGAATAAGTAAACTACTCATTTGATCCAAAGAAGTGTTGTATATGCTATAACAGTCCAAGTGTCATATAGTCCAATACAATCCATATTACGCTATTTACTCAACCAAACAAGTTACTCTCTAATTTTCACAACAATACTGAATCATATACAATAGCAGTCAACCTATTCAATACAACATTCAACTAAACAAATAAACATAATAGATTGGCCAAAGAAAAAGAAAAGACTATCAGACAAGTATATGCTAAACTTTAAACTTTCTTCTTCCATTTCATTCTTCAAATTGACTTCACAAACAACGAGACTTGAGATATGTACTTGACTATTAAAAGGGGAAGAAAGTAAATGAGCAGCAATCAGCACTATAACAGCAACAACCAAACAGTAACAGAATCAGCATCGAAACCAGAAGACATTTTCAGAGATTTTTGATTGACAAACGAACCCAATGAATCAAAAAAACGGAAATCAAAACTAGTTCCTAATTATCTTTAGCTTTTCAGAATTCTTCAAAGAAGAATTTTTTTTTAATTGAGAAATCTGAATCTTCTATATCTTCCTCACTCTAATATTCACTCAAAGAATCTGTTAGATGTATTTTTTCCACTCTCAAAATCTATCCACTAAAATCCGTGTGTTCCTCTCCAGTCCTCTTTTTTAATGCCAAAATAACATGTCTTTATAGGCAGTCTGTTAGTTTGTTACTGACAGATTTTTTTTTTATTTTACATTTTAATCCTTTTTCAAAATTTCAGTTTAGCTTAGCTACCCCTCTATTTGATAATAGATTTTTATTTTAGTCCTTAGAGGCAGCTTCCCAGAAGCTTCATAGTGAGTTACTGATAGATTTTCTACTGACTATTACCTAAATCACCCCTTTACGATACTGATTTTACTCTCTAAATCTAACGGGTTGAGTCGACCCAAATTCAAACACTAATGAATCCAATTCAAACCCTTTTCTTCTAGGGCTTTTGATTTTTAAAAGCCCAGTTCAGACACATTTTTTTTTACCCATTGCCTTTTTCAGAGTCTTGACGACTCGATTGATTTAGGCCCAACGGGAAGTAAAACAACAGAATACTAAAGAAGAACAGACGATAAAACCCTAAGCTTAACATGCAGACACGGACTCTTTGACAAAATTAAAAATTAAAACTAGAAAACTAAAAGAAAGGGGTAGAAGATGAGAACAGTGAAAACAAAATGAAATAGTAATGAAAAAGAAAAATGAGGAAATACCTTGGACCGGTGGGCTTGAAAATCTTCAAAAACCTTGATTTTTAGCCAAGCTTGACCTTAACCATGTGTTCTCGTTGAGAACACACGGATAAAGTCGACCTTGACTTCAATCGACTCGAGAAACTTCGATAGGGTTTATTTTTTGATATGGAATTGGAAGGGTTCTAAGGGGTTTTGACGAAAACAGAGTGGGGATTTGGGGTGAGGGGATGATGGTGGTCCTAGGGTGTGATTTTGGGTTGATTTGGGGACGGACTGGGTGGTGTGCCGCCATGTTTTCGTTGATGGAACTGAGGCGACTCGATTAGGGTTTCGGGTAGGTTTATTTGGAGACGATGAAATGAGGGGTAGGGGGGTGTGTTCGGACATATATATAGGCCTGGGGAAATTAGTTGCGAGCCGTTGGATCGTCTGGGATTAATGGTTCAGATCAAAACTTAACCAAACGACATCGTTTAGGTGTAAGGGGAATTGGACCGGGTTTGGAGAATTAAATTTGGACTGGTTCGGTCAATTATTAAGAGGCAAATTTTTTGGGCTCGTTTGACTTTTAAATAAAAGCCCAATCCGAGTTTCTCTTATCTTCAATTTCTTTTGGTTTTAATTTTCTCTCTTCCTTTTTTTTTTAATTAAAAATCCTAATAGTTAAAAATCCTAAATTACCTAAATGTGAAATTAAGCTAATTAACTAATTATAAAAATTATAAACAACACTTAATTCTAAGAATTAAAGATTAAAGATAAAAAATGTAAAAATGAACTATTTTCGTGATTTCAAATTTTATAAAATAAATAATTACTAATTTAATTCTAAAATGTAAAAATAAATCCTAAATGCAGTGCATGATATTTTTTTTTTGTATTTTCATGATTTAATTAAAAATTAAACAAGCAAGAAAATGTAAACAATTAAAAATCCGCTAAAATTCCTAAAATAGCGAATAATAATTTTTAGAAAATCTATATATTTTATTATTTTTTTTTGATTTTATAAGAGTATTTTGGGTGCGGCAAAAATCACGTGCTCACATCCACCATAAATTTTATTTTCAAAGAGTAAGATTGATATGACATTTCACTTTTAGATCTTTATGTTTGTAGAATCATTGGTGGTATTAATTCTTACCTCACACATTTATATTATTAAATATTTTCTTAGTTGTTGTTTAATACTTTTGTATATTTTAATATTACACGAAAAATTGATAACAAAATATTATTTGAGTAGGAAAATAATTCAAATATAATATAAAAATATATTGTCGTGGGGGTATTATTTTCTCAATTTCAACTCTTTATGCAGTCCATTTAATATTACTATTTATTTTGTGTATTGGACATTATGGAGGGTAATGTATTCCCAATACGGAGGATTCTGATGAAATTCATTTTATTAAACCTTCCTACATATTTTTATTAAGAATTTAATAGACAAATTTTATTAGTTTAAAATCTTAAATGTTAAAAATTAGCATAAAAGGTATTGTAGTCCAAAAAATAAGCTACTGCAGTTATGTCCTTTCCCTATGAGTTTTCCGTTTAATACTTTAAGGCTATTTTAGTATATTAATATAGTATTTATGCTTTTATAATAATATAGGCTCTCCTTTTTTCTAAATGAATTTGGACAAATAATTCATTCTCAAATTAAGCTAGTAATAGGATATTGTGATACGTTTTCAAATTAAATTAGTAATAGGAATATTTAAGAAGTATATCCTAAAAGTAATAAGATTACACGACTAAAGATATTTACTTGTTCAATTTTATACAAATTAGACAGACGAAAAGCAATTATACTAATAGGATTTAAAGGTAATCATGTTGAATTCCTAACGTGTAGTATTATGTCCTAAAACTAATAGGATTATAAGGCTAATATCTAGAACTCCGATTATGTCCTTTTATTATGAGTTATTATGCTTAATATTATAAGGTTATTTTTGTAAACCGACAATATATTCATGATATATATATATATATATACACACACCCACTGGTCAGATGATCAACAAAAAAAACAATAGATAATACTTTAAAAAAATTCTAAATCACTAGCAGCGAAGTAGGAAAAGTACAGGAGAATACCTCGAGGGTTACTTAAGTATATGGCTGGACTACTAGAGCCTGGAGGAAGCTCTTTTTTATAAAAGTAACAAAATATGGTGCTTAAATATTTTCAAAATTGATGAATCATCGAATCCAAAGTCTCCAGTGTTATAGTCTTTTATTCCTATAAACTGAATTGATAACAATATGAAAAGAAAAAGAAGATTGTCACTTTGCATCGGCCTTAGTAAAAAAGATCGAAGTAACATGGAAGGAACGCTAGTTGTGTTACCTAGTTTAAATAACAAAAAGATTTATATAAGGTAATATTTTAATTGATTGTAAACACCTAAATATTAGGTGTAACGACCTGTAAGATTTTGAGCTCTAGTACGTCGTTCAACGGTTTGAGGTCTTCAATAGCTTCACTTCATGTTTTGTGACTTGAACATGTGGTTGGAATTGAATTTCGGGAAGATCGAAGTTGATTTGGAAGGAAAATTCTCAATTCGGAAGTTTTACGTTGGAAGAGTTGACCAACATTTGACTTTTGAGTAAACGGCCTCGGAATCAGGATTTGAAGGTTCTAATAGGTTCGTATTATGGTTTTGGACTTGGGCGTATGTTCGGGTTGCATATCTGATGGCCCGGGAGCGTTTTCGGGCTTAATGAGAAAAGTTGGCATTTTAAAGATTTTAGAATTTTTTAAGTTTGATTTGAAGTGGACTCTGATGTTATAGATGTCCATTTGGGATTCCGAGCATTGGAATAGGTTTGTATCGTGATTTGTGACTTGCATGTAAAATTTGGCGCTGTCCCAGAATGTTTAAGTATGATTTGGGCGCGTTCATTGAAGTTTGAATGTTTGAGAGTTGAAAGAAGGATTTCGATCGTCAATTCGTGGTTTTGATGTTACTCGTGGCATTTCGAGCCTTTTGATAAGTTTGGATGAGGTATTGGGGTTGGTTGGTATGATTGAACAGGGTCCCCGGGGGCCTCGGTTGTGTTTCGGGGTGGTTTCGAACCATTTTTTCCTTGCTTTGCAACTACTGATGCAGGTGTCTGGTTTTGTTCTTCGCGAACACGAAGAGATTCACGCATTAGTGAAGGAGTTTGGCTGCTGGGATTTTTGTGCTTCGCATTCGTGAAGGTTTGGACGGCAATGCTATGCGTTCGCGATGTCAGCTTTGCATTCGTGATGAAGAAGTTGACCTGGGGGATTTGGCTTTCGCGTCCACGATGGCTTGGACACGTTCGCGATGGGTTAGCCTGGTGAAGCTCCACGTTCACAAGACTAACCCCCCGTCTGTATAGAAGAGTTTTGGTGCCAGTGTTGGTTAAGCTATGTGAACGCAAGGGAAGTGCCGTGTTCGCGATAAAGGGGTCGCCTGGCAGTGTATAAGTTTGGAAGTCGAATTTTGGGTCATTTTATCTCAAACCTTCCATGCGAGCCGAGCTTAGGGCGATTTTTGAAGTGTCATTTCATCATCCATCATGTGATAAGTGAATTACTACACATTATGAGGTAAATAGATTGTTTATATATGGATTTAAACATGGAAATTTGTAGAAATTGTGAAATTCTTGAAGAAAACCTAGAATTAGTAATTTTGGATTTTGACCACGAAATTGGACATGGAATTAGGAATAAATTATATATATGAGTTCGTGGTGCTATGGGTAATGTCTATCTTCAAAAAATTTCGGAATCCGGGCACGTGGGCCTGAAAGTTGATTTTGTTGACTTTTCAAGTGGAGTTGGAAATGTTTATAAATTGTTAAATTAAGAGTATTGGAGTACATTTTTATTGGTCTGCATGTTATTTGACTAGTTTCGAATCGATGGCATCGATGTGAGGTGTTAAAAAGGCGTTGGAGTCGAATATGAAACTTCGGAGCAAGGTAAGTCTCCTGTTTAACCTTGTGAGAAGAAAACTACCATGTAGGTATTAAATTGTTACGTGTACTAATTATGGGTTCTACGTATGCACGAAGTGACAAGAGTGAGTACGTAGCTAAAGCACATTTATGTCCGGGTAGACTTAGGATTTTATCATATAATATTTGAATTATTTGAACTCAAATTGCTAGCTTAATTAATTAAATTTATAATTGAAATTGATTCGGAAATATATTAGGCCGAGCTTTATCACTTTGAGTCGTTTGGCGAGATATTTGATAAACGATAAAACTCATGTTTACTTTATGCTCCTGTACATGTGTTGTAAGCACGCGACTCGTAATTCGGAAAGTTTCTTCCTCTCCTGTGGATCGGGCCGAATGCCTCGGCAATATATTGTCATGCGTCTCAGGTTCGTGCCCGTCAACCCTCAGCAGTGTATGCACCATTCTGGACCGGGTCATACTACCTCGGCATAATCGTGCATGATACCGCTAGGAGTCCGAATATTCATGAGATCCCCTTTTGATTGAGACCTGACACTTATATGGTATTACTTATTCGTTTGAGATTATACTTGAAATTTCTGATCTATTGAGATAGCACATGAGATTTAAGAGATTTATATCATCAAAAGAAATGTTGGAGGATTATGTGAGTTACAGTCTTACCTCATTGTTACTGCTGTGTTTCTTACCTGTTTGTAATTTATTATATTATTTTATTGGACCACTAGTAAGTGACGATGTCGACCCCTCGTTACTACTTCTCTGGGGTTAGACTAAATACTTACCTGGTACCCGTTAATTTACGTAGTCATGCTACACTGCTGCACTAAATGTGCAGGGTCTCACAGGTTTATTTGGTGACCATCTTGGTGCGTAGGTACAAGTGCTGAGGGGACTTTATGGTGAGCTGCTTTCTATGCTACGCACCGTAGCCCACAAAGTCTCCATCATATTTATTTACCTTATCATGTCTATTTACATTCAAGACAGATGTTGTATTATTATTATTATTATTGTACTCCTTAGTAGACGTTCGTGCACTTGTGAAGTCGAATTTTAGGATATTCTAGTTGACATTTGTGGATTTGTATTATATTGTTACCTTTGTTTTATATCTTACTAATTATGTATCTACCCATGATTTTAAATGCGTAAATTTCTCTATTTAATAAAATTTATGATTTTGAAAGTAATAAGATAAATAGTTAATTTGATAGTTCACCGTTGGCTTGATGGATATTCCTTTATTGATTGTCATGTGTGGACCGAGTGGCACGCTGCCACGGGTATTATGTTTGGATCAGTTTGTATGCCACAACAATATCATGTTTGGATCGGGTTGCATGCTACAACTGTATCATGTGTGGATCGGGTTGCACGTCGCAACAGTGAGATGTTGAGTATGGTTCCTCATACTTATTTTATGTACCTTGTGTGTTCCGCTTCTCATCGTTGAGATAGGTACGTGGTATTTGGTTGGTTGTCCTATTCGTTATGTGGGATGTTAGTTCTTTACTCGAGTTCATTTTTCCTTAATTGGTCATATTTGAGTTGTGGCTTGTTGATGCATTGATGTCGTCGTATGCGATTTTAAGTGGTTTTTGAGTTAGCTTGTCGATCAAGCAGGTTGTACTGGGTGAGACGAGGTTGTCGGGCCTGATATTAGGTATATTAGAGGGAAAATATCACTATTCAGTTCAGAATGAGGCAAGAGTTCTTGTTGAGCAGAGGAATTCCATGAATTATTGATTTGGCAGGTGGTTATGAGTTTCTACACATCTTGTTCAGCATTGCAGTATTGCGAGAGTCAGAATCAGACTTATATGTGTTATGATATATACTACAGGCATTGAATTCGTGAATTTGCAGCTATTGTGGTTGGAGGATGCTATATTGGGCATACGAGTTATGCGGTGCAATGTGTGATTATAGCATGGATGGATGATCATGTTTTGGGTTCAGCATATTGAGATTGATACGATATTCGTATGTTAGGATCAAGTCTCATAGAGAATTCCGGATGTTAGAATTTGGCTCTACGCTTGTGGGCTAAGGTGGCAGGAAGTATCTTCAGTCGGGCTCGAACTAATGTGCTTGCATGAGTTGTGGTGGCACGAGTAGGTGTCGAGTTGTAAAGCAGCGATTTTGAGCAACTCGGAAACGGTTCTTGGCACGTTCAAGGACGAACATATGTTTAAGTGGGGAGAATATAACGACCTGATCGGTCATTTTGAGCTCTAACGCGTCGTTCGGAGGTTTGAGGCCTTGAGTAGCTCCACTTCAAATTTTGTGACTTGTACGTATGGTTGGAATTGAATTTTGCGAAGCTTGGAGTTGATTTAGAAGGAAAATTCTCAATTCAGAAGCTTTAAGTTGGAAGAGTTGACCAAGGTTTGACTTTTGAGTAAACGACCTCGGAATCGGGATTTGAAGGTTCCAATAGGTTCGTATGATGATTTTGAAGTTGGGCGTATATTCCGGTTGAGAATCTGATGACCCGGGGAGCGTTTCGACGCTTAATGTGAAAACCTGACATTTTGAAGGTTTTAAAATTTCCTAATTTTGATTTGAAGTGGACTTTAGTGTTATAGATGTTCGTTTGGGATTCCGAGCCTTGGAAATAGGTTCATATCGAGATTTGTGACTTGCACGCAAAGTTTGGTATCATCCCGGAATGTTTAAGTATGATTCAGGCGCGTTCATCGATGTTTGAATGTTTGAGAGTTGAAAGAAGGATTTCGATCGTCGATTCGTGATTTTCATATTACTCATGGCGTTTTGAGCCTTTGGATAAGGTATTGGGACTGGTTGGTATGATTGATAGGGTCTCAGAGGCATTGGGTGTGTTTCGGACCATTTTTTCCTTGCTTTGCAACTGCTGGTGCTGATGTTTGGTTTTGTTATTCGCGAACGCGAAGAGATTCACGCATTCGCGAAGAAGAATTTTGGTTGGGATTTTTGTGCTTCACGTTCGCGACTGATGTGATGATCTGATAGGTCATCTATAGCTTTACCTTTCATTTATGTGTTTCGAGACCTCGAATAGTTCCGTTTAGCCTTCCTCGATTTGCGTGTATAGTCTGTGTCTTTTCTCGGAAGGTTTTTATGTGAGAGATTGATGAAAATATAAAATCGTACCTTAGAACTCATTTGAATTGACTTCGGTCAACGTTTTGAGCAAACAGACCTGGATCAGTGTTTTGAGGTCACGGTGAGTCCGTATCGTGATTTGGCACTTTGGCATATGGTCGGAATCAAATTCGGAAGTCCCTAACTTGATTTAATGTAATTTGTTGAAAACTAGAAATTTAAAGGTTTAAAGAATTTCTAAGTTTGACCGTAAGTTGACTTGGTTGCTATCAAGTTCGGATTTCTGTTCCGGAACTTAGTATAGGTTCGTTTAAGTATTTATGACTTGTCTGCAAAATTTGGTGCAAAATGGAGTTGATTTGACGTGATTCGAACGTCCAGTTGAAAAATTGAAAGTTCTTAAGTTTGTTTGAAAATTTCAATTCTTTTTGTGTTCGATTCATAGTTCTAATTGTTATTTTGGTGTTTTGATCGTGCGAGCAAGTTCATATGATGTTATTACACTTGTGTGCATGTTTGGTTTGGAGCTCGAGGGGCTCGGGTGAGTTTCGGATAGGCTACGCAGTTATTTTTGATGTTAGATGAGTGCTGGTGTATCCGGTCTACAGATCTCGCATTTGCAAGGACCTAATCGCAAATGCGAGGTCAAGCTCGCATATGTGAAAATGGTGGGGGTTGGGTCAGCTTCGCTTTTGTGAGTAACATCCGCAGATGCGGGGTAGGGGGGTGGGGGGGAAGGCAGGTTCGCATTTGCGAACTTCTGAGTTGCATTTGCGACTAAAGGAAGACTGAGGCAGACGCATTTGCGAGTCGATTGTTTGCATTTGCGGAGCTTCGCATTTGCGATAAAATTGTCGCATTTGGGACGATATCATGCTCAGTGACTCTTTTGCATATGTGAAGGGTTGATCGCTTTTGCGATCATTGCAATTGCGAACTATGTGTCGCAATTGCGATAACTGCAGCTAGGTAAAAGAGGGGGAAAACGGGATTTAGCTCATTTCTTTCAAACTCTCAACCCTAAACACCCTAGAGGCTTTTATCCCAAGAGATTTTCTTCCTAAATTCATTGGTAAGTTACTTTAATCTATTTCTTTTTAATCACTCATTTCATTTCATAAGTTTTCAACATTAAATCTAGGATTTTCATGGTAGAATTAGGGATTTGGGTAGAATTAGGAATTTTTGTAAATTTGGGATTTAGACCTCGAATTGAGGTCGGATTTCAAAACTAATTACATAACCGGGCTCGGGGGTGAATAGGTTCGGATTTTGGTCCGAATTACGATTTTGACCAAGCGGGCCCGGGATTGACTTTTGTTGACTTTTCCAATAATGATCTAAATTGAACCTCTTTCATTCGTGGATAGTTTCCAAGGCTTATTTTGATCGTTTGGTTAATAATTTGCTTGATTTGGCTGGTTTGTAGGCTTGTCCGAAAGGGAAGGCCGTGGTTGAACTTTGAGTTGATTGCGGAGTGAGGTAAGTGTTGGGTCTAACCTTGATTTGAGGAAATTAGGAGCCCTTGAGCTATGTGCTATGTAAATTACATGTGTAGTGGCGTATATGCAAGGTGACGAGTGTATATACGCCGTCAAATTACTTGTTTCCATGCTTTCCCGTATTTCATTAATTGCTTTATTCCATGACTTAACCATTACATTACTTGTTTTCCCTATCTTCATTGCTTCATATTATATCTTGTTTCATGCCTTAATTGCTACATGCTTATTTGACTTTCATGCGATAATTGTTACTTGCCATTTAGCATTTCTTGTATTAAATTTCCCATCCCCTCCCTGATTCAATAGTTATTTACTACTTGTCTCTATTCGTTTCTCTTATCTATCTAAATTGTCTTATGCCTTGTTGCCTTATAGTTTCATATTAAATGTTGCCCTCATTGAAGTAGTTTCACTTGTACGTATTGTTAAAAATAAATATCGTTGAGCAGGTAAAGTTGAGACATCCAAGTAGATCGAGTTTCTTTAATTATCATGTTATTCTCCATTGTGGTACATTTGTTCTTTTGATGTATGATTTCTTGTAAATCTTAGTTATTGAGTTACTACTGTTAATTGACATTGTTTGGGGAGTGGTTTACACGCCGCAACGGAAATTGAAAGCTAAAGAATTGAAATGTTGGAATAAGGATGGCTATGATATTGATAGATGATTATATGGTGGGGTCGGGTTGCGCGCCGCAACAGATAGTTTAAAGTTGCTATTGTTGGATCGGGTTGCACGCTGCAACATATTGATAAAAGTAATAATTATTTGTGACTGTTGAATTGGCCTCAGTTGTTGAGATGAGCTATATGACTGGTTATTCGAGACTCTCTGCTGGTTGATTTGAGTTTCGTTGATATGAGTTACCTGCTTTACTTCTATTCCTGTCTGTCTATTACTATTATTATTATTATTGCGTACAGGTTAATGTATGTGACCCGCCTTAGCCTTGTCACTACTTCGTCGAGGTTAGGCTCGGCATTTACAGAGTACATGGGGTCGATTGTACTCATATTACACTCTGCACTTCTTGTGCAGATACCGGAGTTGGTCCCAATGGCGTACTGTAGACTTGCTCGGATCCAGCTACCCAGAGGAGACTTGAGGTATAGCTGCACGGCGTTCGCAGTTTGAAGTCTCCTTCTACTTCTTTTAGCTGTTCATTTGATTTTGACAGTTCTGTTTATTTCGGACCATTATTTGTAGTATCTTAGACGCTCATGTATTCGTGACACCAGATCTAGGGTTGTATCTGAATTTCGTCATTTATTAACTTATTTATCTTGTTTCAGACTATTCAATTTCTTTATTGTCATCGTATTTGAAGTTTGGTTAAAATAGTTAATAAATACATCTAACGTTGGCTTGCCTAACAAGTAAAATATTAGGCGCCATCACGATCCCGAGGGTGGGAATTTCGGGTTGTGACAACTGACATCTCGTATTCGCGAAGGTTTGGATGGCAATGCTATGAGTTCACGATGTCAGCTCTGCATTAGCGATGAAGAAGTTGGCCAGGGGAATTTGGCTTTCGAGATGGCTTAGACGCGTTCGCGTTGGGTTAGCCTGGTGAAGCTTCGCGTTCGCGAGACTAATCTCGCGTTCGCGTAGAAGAGTTTTGGGGCCAGCGCTAATTAAGCTTCGCGAACGCGAGGGGAATGCCACATTCGCGATGAAAGAGTCACCTGGCAATGTATAAGTTTGGAAGTCAAATTTTGGGTCATTTTATTTCAAACATTCCATGGGAGCCGAGCTTGGGGCGATTTTTGAAGTGCCATTTTATCATCCATCATGTGGTAAGTGAATTCCTACACATTGTGAGCTAAATACATGATTTATATATGGATTTAAACATGAAAAATTGTAAAAATTGTGGAATTTTTTAAGAAAATCTAGAATTGGTATTTTTGGATTTTGACCATGATGGTAGGCTAGAAACCCGTATTTTAGTAATAGTTTGCACTCTAATCACTGCATTTTACTTGGGGTTGAGCTTAAATAATGATGATTTGCGCTTATTACGTGTTATATGCCTTGTAGGAAATAATTTGAGCTATTAAGATAATTTGGAGCTAATTGGAGCTTTGAATTTTGAGTAAAAACCCAAGAAATTAAGTCGGGATTACGTTTGGGGGTCGAGGACCAAGTCTGAATGTCAAAAAGTGAGAAAACAAAAATTAGTCCGAACAAATTACACTACCGCTCCGTGCCATGCGTAACGGGACGCTAGTGCAAAATTCCTGCAGAGTGTAGAAATCAACTCTCTGAACTTCTCCACAGGCGCACCGTGTGGGGTGGCACGCCATGCGCCTCGCATGTGCAAATTTAACAGAGTATTTCTCCTGCTTCGGCTTGGAAAGGATAGTTTCGTCCGGACCCGTTCCTACATGATATAAATACACCAAAAGTACGGTTTTAAGAGGACTTTTGACCTTGGAAGCTTTAGGAGAGCATTGGAGGCTACAAGACATGGGATTTCATCATCTTTCCATCAATTCAATACGGGAGTTTGGATTGTAACTTTAGATTGATGTTTTCTCATTTTTTTAATTATATTTGTGATGACTTCCTACTTGATTATGGAGTACTTTTACTTTAGGGTTTGGCTGGATTTTAACTCTAGTTCTTGCTTGAATTCGTTTATGGAGCTTTTAATTGTTGCAACTTTATTCATCGGCCTATTTATTCGAAAGAGGAATATTTTGGTGATTATCTTTGCATTATTTTATTTGATTTAATTAGTGATTCTCATCAATAATCGAAAGAGCTTGTTGAATTGTTGATTAAATCAAGTTAGGAAAATATTCGAGAGACGTTTTCGTAAAGACTAATCCATTAACGCATGCTTGCATACTTTTATAGTGCTTATATTAGTTCACCTCGTAGAGTTAAGGTTTAATCGAGAGAGGAGTCTTGACTACACGTTTGAACTAATCATCGAGTGAATTCATGAGAATCATTAGAACATTAGAGCGAATTACACTAGAGTTAAATCCTAAATAGCTATCTTGCACCTATCCTGTCAAACCCTTATTCCTCATATTGATAAGAAACCAACTCTGCGAATCTCTAGTTCTTTGCAGTCAATTGTCAATTGCTTTACTTTAGTAGTTAATCATAGTTTATAATCAATCCAATCCAGTTTTGATCATCTAGAATAGCAGTTAAACCAGAAATTACTAGAGCATTGTTTAAATCTAGTCCCTGTGGAGAGAAAACTAAACTATACTATCTTTGGATAGAAAGCATCCATTTCGTGTTGTATTTTGCGCTTGTCAAATTTTGGTGTCGTTGCCGGGGATTGGCAATCAATAGTGTTCAAAATAGTTTTTGGTGCTAATTCCTGAATTTAGTTTTATTTTATTCTTCACGAGTTTCCTCTTCCCTGGGCAGGCAACAGAATGACTCAGGTGTATGACTCAATCTTCTTCAAAGGAATTGATTCCATACAATCCAGAGGTAGAAAAGAGTCTTCGACAGTTGAGGAAAGAGAAAGAACTCACCGGAAAATTTTTGGGGCAACCTTCAACCCTAGAACACATGGCTAAAAATGATGAGGACGAAGTATATTTAGCTGCAAGAGAGGCAACACGACAGAGACAAGAAGCTGCACGGATAGCAGCTAAGGCAGCCTGTAGAGCTGCTGATGAGACCGTCGATGATGATGGGGGTTGAAGATTCAATCTAAATCGACCCTTGATTGAAGACCAGCTCGATAACGCGATATCCAGGTCTGGTAGAGCATTGGGTGATTATGCCTGACCGGTCTACAATGAGGGACTGTCCAGTGTCAGACCTCCACCGGTAGCAGCAAATAATTTCGAGTTGAAGCAAGGATTGCTTCAAACTATTTAGAACAACTGTATCTTCAGAGGGAAGGTGAATAAAGATCCTAACACTCACTTGATGGATTTTGAGGAAACTATGAATACCTTCCAGTACGACGGAGTGTCAAAAGTTACAGTATACTTAACGGCATTCCCCGTTTCACTAAAGGATGATGTGAACACTGGATTCGTAGCTTACCAATGGGGTCGATCCGGACATGAGAAGATATGACTAAAAAGTTTTTTGACAAATACTTCTCAGGTGCTAAAACAGTGAAATTCAGAAAGGAAATTAGCAACATCTGCAGACGAACACTGAAATAGTTTTTGAGGCCCGGGAAAGATTCAAGGAGATAGTAAGGAAGTGTCAGCATAATGGGATTGAATTATGGATGCAACTCCAAGACCTTTGGGATGGACTGACACCTCCATCACGACAAACTCTGAACACTGTAGTTGGAGGTCCTTTAATGAAGAAGACTCATGAGGAGATTGTGGCAATTTTTGATGAGCTCTCTAAAGATGCTAACCGGTGGCCTGCTGAGAGTAATGATAGAAGAGAATCAGTTGGGGTTCATCAAGTAGATTCTAACATAGCAGTGCAGGCCCAACTAGACGCCATGGCCAAAGAGATAAGAAAGTTGACCTTAGCCAAGGTCTAGAGCCAACCATCACCAGTTTGTGATTTCTATGGAATGGGTCATCCAACATATGAGTGTCAGGCCTTAGCTACAAATGAAGTGGTAAATGCTGTGGGAAGCTTTGATAGAGGCAACTTCCAGGGTGGTAATAATTTTAACTTTATGTGACAGAGGCACCCAGGCTTTTCTTGGAGTTCACCAAGTGGTGGCCTGAACTCATGGAAGTAGAATAACTCCCGACCCCAGGGACAAGGAGCTGCAGGTTTTCAAAATCAGCAGAGACAGCAATATCAGCCTTCACAATCTAATCAGTTTAGCATGGAAGATCTAATGAAGGACTTATTATTAAGACAGATGAGGGGCTTGAAACTCATAGCTCAGCTATACAAGAACATGGCGCAACTATCAAATAACTAGGCATGGATTTTCGAAACCTGGAAACATAGGTTGGGCAGCTAGCTACTCTATTGTCTGAGAGGGTTCCAGGGTCACTCCTTGCTGATACTGAAAAAATCCAAAAGAGACAATAAATGCAGTGCCTTTGAGGAGTGGGCACGAGTTGGAGGATTCCATAGCAAAGAAAAAGGATGAGCCAATTGAAAGACGGGTGGAGATTGTGGAAGAGCAGAAAAATAATAACATGCAAAAAGGTGTAGGAATGGTAGATGATGGTCTGAAGAAGAAGGGGAAGACTAAATCTCAGAAAAAGAAGACGGATGATAATGCAACAAATAATGAGACTGAAGAGAGCAAATACATGTCTGCTCTACTTTTCCCCTAGAAGCAAAGAAAAGAAAAGCTGGACAAACAATTCGAGCGCTTTCTAGAAGTGCTCAAGCAGGTGCATGTGAATATATCTTTCATAGAGGTGCTTTTACAAGTGCCAACTTATGCTAAAATTTTGAAGGAGATATTGTCCAAGAAGCGAAAAGTGGGAGAGACATCGGTGGTCAAGCTCGCAGAGCATTGTAGTGCCAGCTTGCAAAATAGGCTCCCTAAAAAATGTGGAGATCTAGGGAGTTTTACTATATCTTGATCTTTAGGAAGTACTAAATTTAAAAAATCTTTGTGTGATTCAGGTGCTTCTATTAATCTTATGCCTTTGTCTATTTTCGGGAAATTGTAGGGAGAGATTGGAGAAATCATGTCGATACCTGTGTCCTTGCAGCTGGCAGATCAGACCACAATTATACCTAAAGGAATAGTGGAAGATGTGCTGGTTCGGGTAGACAAATTTGTGTTCATGGTGGACTTCATTATGGTGAACATGGAGGAGAATAGGGAGGTCTCGCTGATTTTAGGAAGACTGTTCTTGGCTATGGGCAGAGCAATTCTAGATATTTAGGAAAAACAGCTCATGCTCAGAGTGGGAGATGAAAAGTTGATCTTCAAAATGGAAGGAGAAAGGGGGGCCCTGAAAGAGCAAATTGGAAAGAGTGAAACAGATAATTGTAGGGTGTACCCAAAGAAGGCGGAAAAGAAGATCTCAGCATGGATGTGTGCACTCGGTCATGCGTGCAAAGGAGATCCCAACTTTGATTCAGACCCCGACTAGATGAATCAGAAAAGTTTCCTTTACATCTTGCTTTTCATTTTTGTGTCATGGGGACATGCCACAATTTAAAGTGTGGGGTGGGGAATGATGTAAATATGTACATGATTTTTTTGACTTTGTTTGGAAAAAATATATTTTGACTTTTTCCGACGATGGATTACCTTGACTGTCTTTTTAAGGGATCAAAATCGAGGAAAAAAATAGTTTGTTTTTCCTAGGCAGTGTAAAAATTTCCCTCTTGGTTTTTCTTTATGTCGCGGTTCTTTTTCAAGGGTTTTGTTTGAACCAGATGTAGTTAGTTTTTTCTTTTATTAGGAATAGTGAAGTCTCGTACTATGTATTAATTGGAAATAACTGCTCTTAACTTTGTTGTGCCTTGAGAGTAGTGAGTACCTTAGTCATGACGCCTAGTCTCAATTCTTGACTCATCTATAAGTGCCTTAAATTATTTGATTTTGACTTTGCCTAACTGTTTGACTAGAGAATCGGGATGAATCTGATCCTAAGTGAGTTATGTGCCAATATGTGTGTGAGATTTTGTTGATATTCAGTGCATGTCAGTTGATATCTAGAACTTGCCCCGTGTGTTTGCAAAGTGAAATAGTAGTTTTGTTCAATCTAGGAAGTGATATAGGCATTTTTTTGTTGAACCAATTATATGTTTTACCCACCTAATTGTGAAGTATCTTAGTTAGCCCCGGTAAGCCTATATTCCCATTTCTTTGGCAACCACACTACAAGCTTGACCCCTTTGTTTGAATTGTCTATCTATTTGAACCTTTTACCTCTTGCTGAGCTCTTGAATTTGTATGAGCTTGTAAAAACTAATTGAGGTATGGTCGAGTTTTGAGTGAAACTATAGAAACAGGAGAAAGGTACACTATTTGAAAAATTGTGAGAGCCACTTATAGAGAATTGAAAAAAAAAAGTTTGATTGAAAAGAAACAAAAAAATCAGAACTTAGATGATTTGTGAAGGAAAAGTAATATCTTTGGCCTCTGTGTTAGAGTAAGTGAGAAGGTTTCTGAAAAATACGTGGTACTTTTGAGTCGAGTCTTGAGGCTAGGATGTTATGATAGGGTGCTTAGTCTGCTTTAAATATTCTTGGTATGATGCGTTAGTCTGATAAGAAGGTCGTCTCTATGTGAAGTGCAGTTTGATTGCTCGAGGACGAGCAATAGTTTAAGTGTGGCATGTTTATGGTAGGCTAAAAACCCGTATTTTAGTCATACTTTGCACTCTAATCACTATATTTTACTTGGGGTTGAGCTTAAATAATGATGATTTGTGCTTATTACGTGTTTTATGCCTTGCAGGAAATGATTCCGAGCCTTTAAGATAATTTGGAGCTAATTTGAACAATTTGGAGCTTTGAAGTTTGAGTAAAAGCCCAAGAAATTAAGCCGGGATTACGTTCGGGGGTCAAGGACCAAGTCTGGATGTCAAAAAGTGAGAAAACAAAAATTACTCTGAGAAAATTGCACTACCGCGTCGCGCCATGCATATTGGGCGCGAGGCGCTAGTGCAAAATTCTTGTAGAGTGTAAAAATCAACTCTCTAAACTTCTCCACAGGCGCACCGTGTGGGCTGGCGCGCCATGCTCCGCGCATGTGCAAATTTTACAGAGTATTTCTCCTACTTCAGCTTGGAAAAGATAGTTTCGTCCGAGCCTGTTCCTACATGATATAAATACACGAAAAATACGATTTTTACAGGACTTTTGACCTTGGAAGCTTTAGGAGAGCATTGGAGGTTACAAGACACGGGAATTCATCAACTTTCCATCAATTCAATACGGGAGTTTGGATTGTAAGGTTAGATTGATGTTTTCTCATTCTTTAATTATATTTGTGATGACTTCCTCCATTATTATGGAGTAGTTACCTTAGGGTTTGACGGATATGGTATTTTGATAAATATTTGTGGATTTTAACTCTAGTTCTTGCTTGAATTCGTTTATGGAGCTTTGAATTGTTGCAACTTCATTCACCGGTCTATTTAATCGAAAAAGGAATATTTTGGTGATTATCTTTGCATTATGTTGTTTGATTTAATTTATTGATTCTCATAAGTAGTTAAAAGTGCTTGTTGAATTGTTGACTAAATTAAGTTAGGAGAATATTCGAGAGACGTTTTCCTAAAGACTAATCCATTAACACATGCTTGCATACTTTTACAATGCTTATATTAGTTCACCTAGTAGAGTAAGGTTTAATCGAGAGAGAAGTCTTGGCTACACGTTTGAACTAATCATCGGGTGAATTCGTGAGAATCATTAGAACACTAGAGTGAATTAAACTAGAGTTAAATCCCAAATAGCTATCTTGCACCTATCCTATCAAACCCTTATTCCTCACATTGATAAGAAACCAACTCCGCGAATCTCTAATCCTTGCAGTCAATTGTCAATTGCTTTATTTTAATAGTTAATCGTAGTTTGTAATCAATCCAATCCAGTTTTGATCATCTAGAATAGCAGTTAAACCAGAAATTAATAGAGCATTGTTTAAATCCAATCCCTGTGGAGACGATAATTAAACTATACTATTATTTGCCTAGCGAGCATCCATTTTTTATTGTGTTTGCACTCGTCAGACCACGAAATTGGACATGAAATTAGGAAGATATATATATATATATATAGAGAGAGAGAGAGAGAGAGAGAGAGAGAGAGAGAGAGAGTTCGTGGTGCTATGGGTAATGTTTATCTTCGAATATTTTTTCAAGCGGAGTTGGAAATTTTTATAAATTGTTAAACTAAGAGTTTTTAAGTATATTTTGATTAGTTTACATATTGTTTGACTAGTTTCGGATCGATGAGCATCGGTTTGAGGTGTTAGAGAGGCGTTGGAGCCGGATATGGAACTTTGGAGCAAGGTAAGTCTCCTGTTTAATCTTGTGAAGGGGAAACTATCCCGTAGGGATTAAATTATTATGTGCTACTAGTTGTGGATGCTATGTACGCACGAGGTGACAAGAGTCCGTACATAGCTATAGCATAGTTATATCCGAGTAGACTTAGGACTTTATCATTTAATATTTGAATTATTTGAACTCAAATTGCTAGATTAATTAATTGAATTTAGAATTGAAATTGATTTGGAAATATATTAGGCCGAGCTTTATCACCTTGAGTCATCTGGCGAGATATTTGATAAACGATAAAACTCATGTTTACTTTATGCTCATGTACGTGAGTTGTAAGCACATGACTCGTAATTCGATAAGTTTCTTCCTTTCCTGTGGATCAGGCCAAATGCCCCTGTAGTATATTGAGATGGCATCTCTGGTTCGCGCCGGTCGACCCTCGGTAGTGTACACACCATTCTGGATCGGGGTGTACGACCTCAGCATAATCGGGCGTGATACCGCTAGAAGTCCGAATATTCATAAGATCCCCCTTTGATTGAGACCTGGCACTTATATGGTATTCCTTATTCGTTTGAGATTGCACTTGAAATTTATGATCTATTGAGATAGCACATGAGATTTGAGAGATTTATATTATCAAAAGAAATGCTAGAGGATTATGTGAGCTACAGTCTTACCTCATTGTTACTGTTGTGTTTCTTATTTGTTTGTATTTTATTATATTATTTTATTAGACCACTAATAAGTGTCGATGTCGAACACCTGTCACTACTTCTTCGGGGCTAGGATAGATACTTAGTGGGTACGCGTTGATTTACGTACTTATGCTATACTTCTGCACTAAATGTGCAGGGTCTAACCGGTTCATTTGGTGATCATCTTAGCACGTAGGCGCAAGTGTTGAAGGGACTTTATGGTGAGCTGCTTTCTATGCTACGCACCGCAGCTCACAGAGTCTCCATCATATTTATTTACCTTATCCTGTCTATTTTACATTCCAAATAGATGTTGTATTATTATTATTGCACTCCTTAGTAGATGCTCGTGTACTTATGACATCGGATTTTGGGATACTCTAGTTGACGTTTTTGGATTTGTATAATATTGCCACTTTTATTTTATATCTTACTAATTATGTATGTACCCATGATTTTAAATTCGTAAATTTAGCTATTTAATAAAATTTATGAATTCGAAATTAATAAGATAAATAGTTAATTTGATAGTCCACTGTTGGCTTTCCTAACGGCGACATTAGGTGCCATCACGACCTATAGCGGGAATATTGTCGTGACGCTCAGACTTCCTATATCAGGAATTACTACACGGTTTAAATAAGAAAAGATTTAATAAAAATAATCTTAATTTATTTTAAAGTCGTAAATATTAGGAAAAATACTTTAATTTTGATTTTGTCCAACGTCAACTCTATTAATAAAGGGTAAATGTGATGACCCGGCCAGTCGTCTCGTGCGTTACTGCTCCGTCTTCCCCATTTTCTGTCTCATTATGTTCGTTATATGTGATTAACATAACCGAGTCGAGTAGTCGAGTGCAGGGTGGACTTGGTAAGAAACAAAACACTTAGTCTCTTTCAAGAAGGTTTAAACCGGAAAGTCAACCGGATGTTGACTTCTGGGTTAGAGGGCTCGGATGTGAGTTCCCATGGTTCGGTTAGTTTCGGGAGATGATTTATAACTTAGGAGTGGGATCGGAATTAGTATTGGAGGTCCGGTGTAGAATTAGAGTTGAATTGGCGAAGTTAGCATTTTGGCAATTTCCGGGTGTTAGGCGAGATTCTGATCCGAGGGTCGGAATGAGATTTTGAAAGTTGCTGTAGCTTCGATATGTGATTTAGGACTTGCGTGCAAAATTTCGGGTCATTAGGACAAGGTTTGGTTGGGTTTAGATCAACAGAGCGATTTAGAGGATTTTGAAATCCTTAGGCTTGAATCCGACTCGAATTGGGCGTTGAGAGGTCGTTTGGGCGTTTCGAAGGTTGGAACAAGTTTGAATGATGTTATGGAGTATGTTGGCGTGTTTGGTTGAGATTCCAGAGGCCTCAGGTGAGTTTTGGGTGGTTAAACGGACTAATTCATCGTTGGAAAAGAAAGTTGCAGAAAACCAGGTGTCGAGAATGCGGTCGCATTTCTCAAATGCGGACTGCATATCTCTCCAAGAGATTGCAAACCCAAGCAGGTTCCTGGGCAAAGTTCATGTCAGAAATGCGGTAGGAAATGCGGACCGCATATCTGACATCGAGACCGCAATTGAGACAGAAAACTAAACAAAATGTAATGCCAAAAATACGGTCAGAAATGTGGTCGCATTTCTGAAATGCGGATCGCATTTAAGCATGCTGAGACTGCATACCGGGACAGAATTATTGGACAAAAATCTACGTCAAGAATGCAGTCGAAATGCAGACCGCAAACCATGCTTCATGTTGAAATTGCGGTGAAGGCTAGGGCCACTTTTGTGGTGGCCACGTCAAATATGCGAACCGCATATCTGTTCTGCGACAGATATGCGATCGCATATAGGGTCGGACAGGGTTGTTTTTGTCTCGATTTTTGACCCCTTTATAAATAGAAATTAGTGCCCATTTGCCATGCAAAGCCATTTTCCGTTACCCACAAAGAGAAACACCTCCAAACATCATAGAATCACAGCAAATCAACCTTAAAATGATATCTAAAGGACATTTTCTTGGACAAATTCTTATGAGGAGGAGTTTTGACCATCTTGAACATTGTTGGAGCTATAGAGCTCGGGTTGAAGAAAGTGTTGAGGCAATTTTTGGAAGATTTCCAAGGGAAAATATCGGGGTAAGTGTTCTTGACTTAATCTTGGTCAAAATTACCTAAACCTACTGCAATTCTAGCTTGTAATTGTGATTAAGTTGGGAAAATTGTGGAAAAACCCTTAAATTTAGATTTTAAGACATGGAGGTCGAACCGATGTCGGAATTCGATAAATCTTGTATGGTTGAACTCGTGGGAAGATAAGGAACCCGTTGAGGTGAAAAATTATTGAATTTCGAAAAAATGGGCCCGGGGCTCGGGTTTTGCTAATTTTGGAATTTCTTAGTATTTATTGATTGTTTTCGCGTGGGCTTTGTTCCCTCAACATATTGTGACGTAATTGTTCTGAATTGGATAGATTCGACGCACGTGGAGGCCAATTCGAAGGGCAAAGGCGTCGTGGGCTAGGAATTTAGCCGGTTCGAGGTGAGTAGTGATTGTAAATGATGTTGTGAGGGTTCGAAACCCCGGATTTGCACATCGTAGTACTATATTGAAGTGAGGCACACGCTCGGTGATGAGCGTGGGGTCGTTTACTACTGGGACTGTGACTTGGTCCATCCCGATTGATGATTTTTACTACATATTTGATTGAAACCTATTTGATGTCATCATGTTTTGGGCTGATTGCCATATTTGGGCCTCGTGCCAATTGTTTAAACCCTCCGGGGATTTTTATCACTATTTGTACTTATTACTTGAACTCAATCATGTTGTTTCCACTGTTGTACAACTCAGCCACTTTTTACTCAGTTTTGAGATTTACACAATATTTGAAATGATGTTTGGGCTGAGAACTACTGTTTTACTATGCCCAAGGGGCTTGTGATGATCTTCTGACTGAGTGCGGCCGAGGGCTAGGTGTGAGGTTTTACTGAGTGATATGAGGCCGAGGGCCTGAGATACTGTATATACGCCACGAGGTGGCTTGATTGATATGAGGCCGAGGGCCTAGATGTATGCCACGAGGTGGCTTGATATAGCGCTTGGGCCGTAAGGGGCCCCTCCCGGAGTCTTTACACCCCTAGTGAGCGCAGGGTACTCAGAGACATTACAGTTGGTAACAATGACAACTGTAGGTTACAGTTGGTAACAATGACAACTGGTAACCAGAGATATTACATGTGGTAACAATGACAACTGTAGGTTACAGTTGGTAACCATGACAACTGGTAACCAGAGATATTACAATCGGTAACAAAGACAACTGTAGGTTTCAGTTGGTAACAATGACAACTGGTAACCAGAGATATTACAGTTGGTAACAATGACAACTGTATGTTCCAGTTGGTAACAATGACAACTGGTAACCAGAGCTGTGAGATTGATACTGAGCCCAGGAATATTACAGCTGGTAACAATGACAACTGTAGGTTACAGTTGGTAACAATGGCAACTGGTAACCAGAGCTGGGAAGATTTTTAAATGATTTCTTACTGATTTACTGTTTTCAAATAACGATTTACTGCTTCATTACGCATTGCCTTGTGCTTTACGTGTTTCCTTACTTTAAGTCATTATTTATATATGCTACTCACTGAGTTGGAAGTACTCACATTACTCCCTGCACCATGTGTGCAGATTCAGGCGTTATTGATTTCGCTCCGAGGCATTGACTATGATTGTCAGAGCGGTACCACGAGGTAGCTGTTGGCATCCGCAGCCCCGTATCTCTTTATATTGTTATTTCCACTTTCTTCAAACAATTATGCAGATATATTATAATAGTAATCTTGTTATTAGGACTTCATTAGTTGCTTGTGACTTTGTGACACCCCAGTTTTGGGCTGTTGTTGGGATGGTTCACTATGTTTTTCCGCAAATGACCGCTATTAAACTATGTTGTGTTGTTCTCTTGTTAAATTAACTGCTTAAAATGATTTATGGTTCGAATCGGCTGGCCTTGTCTTCACGAGAGGCGCCATCGCGACCGGGTTTGGGATTTGGGTCGTGACAAGCTTGGTATCAGAGCCTAGCTTACATAGGTCTCATGAGTCATGAGCGGGTTTAGTAGAGTTTTGCGGAACGGTACGGAGACGTCTGTACTTATCTTCGAGAGGCTGCGGAACCTTTTTAGGAAAATTCCATATTCTTGAAATTCTTGTCGTGCGAACTTGTTGATCCGAGTACTAAAACTTCTGCTATCATGTTCTCTCATAGATGGTGAGGCCGCGAACTACTGGACGAGGTGGACGACCACCAGTACCATCCAGTGAGGCCATCAGAGGCCGTGGACGCGGTCGTGGTTGTGGTAGAGGCAAAGCGGTGAGGGCAGCATCTGTTGATCCACCAGCTGCCCCAGCTCAAGAACAGGCTCCAGCAGCACCTGTTCAGGCACCAGCTGTGCCTATCGCCATTCTAGGTCTTCAGGAGACCTTGGCTCAGATATTATCTGTTTGCACTAGCCTGGCTCAGGCGGTTTCAGCCACCACAGCTGAAACTACTTCACAGGCCGGGGGAGGCAATCAGACTCCAGTTGCCCGTACGCCTGAGCAGGTAGTGCAGGGACTTCAGATGCCGGGGGCACCTCCAGCCCAGCCAGCCGCACCAGCTCAGGAATTCATAGTACCAGTTATACTAGATGATGAGCTGCGTTGCCTTGAGAGGTTTGGCAGACTCCAGCCTCCGTCATTCAGTGGTGCTGAGGGCGAGGATGCCCAGGGTTTTCTTGACAAGTGTCAGAATGCTCCGGACAGCCGGAATTCTTGAGTCTAGTGGTGTGGCGTTCACCACCTTTCAGTTTACGGGAGCTGCCTTTAATTGGTGGGAGGCGTATGAGAGGCATAGGTCGGTTGATGCAGCGCCCTTTACTTGGCAGCAATTCTCCGCTCTTTTCTTGGAGAAGTATGTGCCGCAGTCCCGCAGAGAGGAGCTGCGCAGACAGTTTGAATGGCTGCGACAGGGGGATATAACTGTGTCGCAATATGAGTCAAGATTTTCTGATTTGGCTCGACATGCTGTCTGGATGGTTCCGACTGATCGTTAAAGGATCAGGAGGTTTGTAGATAGCCTTAACTATCATCTTCGTATCCTCATGACCAGGGAGAGAGTATTGGATGCTACCTTCGAGGAGGTGGTTGATATAGCTCGCGAGATTGAGACGGTTCACCGTCAAGAGCGAGAGGAGAGGGAGGCTAAGAGGCCTTGAGGATCGGGTAGTTACAGTGGTACTCCTTCGAAGAGGCCAGTTTCAGCAGGGTAGAGGCCGTTCCTTCAGGCCTGCTCAGCCAGCCCGTCCAGAATACAGTGGGGCATCTACAGGTCATGGTCATCATGGGTTGCAGCAGGGCCAGTCATCACTCAGTGCCCTTCCAGCTCATGCTCCGTCGGCCCAGGGTCCTCCTAGGCCAAGTGCATCTGCTAGAGCACTAGGGAGTTTTTATGATTATGGCGAGATGGGTCACATGTGGAGGCAATGTCTTCATCATGGTGCTAAATCATCCCAACAGAGGGGTCAACCCTCGAATTCTGCTCCAGTTACTTTACCACCCGCCCAGCCAGCTAGGGGTGGAGGTCAGGCAGCTAGAGGTCGCCCCAGAGGGGGAGGTCGAGCAGGCGGTGGCCAGGCTCGATTTTATACTATCCTAGGCAGGACAGATGCAAGTGCTTCAGACGCCGTTATTACAGGTATTGTTTCAGTCTTCCACAAAGATGCCTCTGTATTAGTTGATCCCTATTCCACCTATTCATATGTGTCCTCATATTTTGCTCAATATTTGGATATGCCCCGGGAGTTTCTTGCTTTACCTGTTTATGTGTCTACCCCGGTGGGCGATACTGTTGTTGTGGACTGTATGTACCGGTCGTGTATAGTGACTATTGGGGGTCTAGAGACCCGAGTGGACCTATTGCTACTAAGCATGGTAGATTTTGATGTCATCTTGGGCATGGATTGGCTATCTCCATGTCTTGCTATTTTAGACTTTCATGCTAAGACAGTTAACTTTGGCTATGCCGGGTGTGTCGCGGATAGAGTGGCGTGGCGTGACTGATTATATTCCTAATAGGGTGATATCATACTTGAAAGCCCAGTGTATGGTTGGGAAGGGTTGCCTTGCATACCTAGCATTTGTGAGGGATGTTGGAGCTGAGACTCCAAGAATCTATTCGGTTCCAGTTGTGAGGGGTTTTCTCGATGTATTTCCCGCAGACCTGCCGGGTATGCCACCGGACAGGGATATTGATTTTGGCATTGACTTGGTGCCGGGCACTCAGACCATTTCTATTCCGCCGTATCGTATGGCACCAGTAGAGTTGAAAGGATTAAAGGAGCAACTTCAGGAACTCCTAGATAAAGGGTTCATTCGGCCTAGTGTGTCACCTTGGGGTGCACGGGTTCTATTTGTGAAAAAGAAGGATGACACGATGAGAATGTGCATCGATTATAGGAAATTGAAGAAGGTAACAATCAAGAACAAATATCCTTTGCCTCGCATCGATGATTTATTTGACCAGCTTCAGGGAGCACGAGTGTTCTCTAAGATTGATCTTCGTTTAGGGTATCACCAGTTAAAGATCAGGGATGCAAATATTCTTAAGACTGATTTCCGGACTAGATATGGCCACTATGAGTTTCTTGTCATGTCTTTCGGGCTAACCAATGCCCCAGCAGCGTTCATGCAGTTAATGAACAATGTATTTCGGCCTTATCTAGATTCATTCGTGGTGGTATTCATTGATGATATTTTGGTGTACTCGCGTAATCAGGAAGAGCGCGCAGAACATTTGCAAGTTGTATTACAGAGATTGAGAGAGGAGAAGCTTTATGCAAAATTCTCTAAGTGCGAGTTTTAGCTCAATTCAGTGGCTTTCTTGGGACACGTGGTGTCCAGCAAGGATATACAGGTTGATCCAAAGAAGATAGAGGCGGTCCAGAGTGTGCCTAGACCGTCCTCAGTCACCGAGATTTGTAGCTTTCTTGGGTTGGCAGGCTATTATCGCCGGTTTGTTAAGGGATTTTCATCCATCGCATCGCCCTTGACCATATTGACTCAAAAGGGTGTTCCATTTGTGTGGTCGGACAAGTGTGAGGAGAGCTTTCAGAAGCGCAAGACAGCCTTGACCATAGCTCCAGTGTTGGTTCTACCGTCAGCCTCGGGTTCGTATACCGTATATTGTGATGCCTCAAGAATTGGGATCGGTTGTGTATTAATGCAGGAGGGTAGAGTTATTTCTTATGCTTCTCGTCAGTTGAAGCCTCATGAGAAGAACTACCTCGTGCATGATTTGGAGCTGGCTGCCATAGTTCATGCTTTAAAGATTTGGAGGCATTACTTATACGGCGTATCTTGTGAGGTGTTCACTGATCATCGTAGCCTTCAACATTTGTTCAAGCAGAAGGATCTAAATTTGAGGTAGCGGTGATGGCTAGAACTGCTCAAGGATTACGATATTACTATACTATACCATCCGGGAAAGGCCAACGTGGTGGCCGATGCTTTGAGCCGAAAGGCAGTGAGCATGGGGAGTTTGGCATACATTCCAGTTGGACAGAGACCTTTCGCAGTCGATGTCCAGACCTTGGCCAATAGGTTCGTGAGATTAGACATCTCAGAATCCAATTGGGTGTTGGCTTGCGTGGTTTCTCGGTCTTCGTTATACGATCGCATCAGGGAGCGTCAGTATGACGATCCCCATT